>LZPO01009032.1:16115-26761 GCA_001675575.1 Neotoma lepida | reverse complement strand
AAAGGACTTTTTTTCCTTTTCTTTTTAAAGAAAGAAACACTTAAATTTTCCTGGGAGTTCTTGCCCTAAGAAAGTCCCATAGTTCCTGCCAGGTAGACATCTTCTTTACAAATATAATTGATAAAAATTTGACATGCCTTGGGACCTTTCCACATAACAGAATCACACAAGTCCCATGCCATTTCCATAATAGTGTCATTTTTGAGTTTTATTCTCTCTATCTCTTCATGATTGAGCACTTTCTTCTCCAAAAGTTCATCCAGCAAGCCATTTATTGTCACTTCACTCACTGAACGAATAAACTGCTTCTTCTTTGCTCTTAGGATGTTGTCTGTTTAGAGTACAAAGATTTCTCAAGCCAGAAAAACATTTCTAAGTTCTCTTCTCATCACGAACAGGGTATGTCTCCTTTCAGATTTCATCAGCAAAATTTTCTTTTCACATCTTTTAACTTTTCTCTATCCTCTTTGTGTGTCTGCCCACATTTCCCCTCCACATTACCCATATGTGCACACAGGGTAAGGGATGCAGTCTTCATTAGGACATCAGAGGAAATCATCCTTTTCTGTCCCATGTGTATTCAGATTAATAAAATTAGAAATAATAGTAACTCATTTTCTTTGAGGGCAACAGTCTCTATGACTCATTCCATTCCCTTTGTTAGACTAAGGGCATTTAAGAGTTAAGATTACAAAATGACAGAAAAATGCCAGTGAAGCACATTTCACTTCTGGCCCTTACTTTCTTTCCGATGGCTTTGAGAGTCTTCTGTGCACATTTCCTGCCTGCTCTACTCCATTTTCCTAGATTTAGCTCATCTAAACACCTACAGAATCCAATGATAGTTTCCAGAAACCCCAGCCCCTTTTCATGTATGTATTCACTACATCAGCTCCCTTCAAAATAGGGATGACTCACAGCCATGGCTTTTCTCTCCTATCATCCAGTGCAACTGATAGTATAAAGGTTCCAGGGTTCTTTATACTGAGGTGTGTATGCTGATTGAGAAATAAGCATTGCTCATGTGCATGTATCCTTTCATGCCCCAATTAAACTCACTCTTCTAGAGTAAGTTACCCAAGGAGTCAATCACAGAAATGATTCTTCCTTAACATCTCAAATAGCTCAGGGTAGGAGAGGATTGGATCGGATGGAAAAAGAAAGGAAAGACAAAGTGATTGTTCTATGCAAAAACTGTAGAATAATGAACTATTTTTATGAAAGTATGACCCATGTACTGGTAAATTTTTACTGTCAACAAAATTTAGAATCACCTGGAAAGTCTTATTGAAGAATAATCTACATTAAATTAGATAGGGCATGTCTTTAGGGGTATTTCTTGATTTTTAATGAATGAAAGAAGACCTAGTTCAGTTTTGGTAGCATCATCCCTGAAGCAAAGGTTCCTGAATGGCATAAGAGAAGAGAAAGCTAGCCAAGGTGAACAAGCTATCATGTATATGTCATTTCTCTCTGCCCTTAGTTGTGGATGTGATGTGACCAGCTCTCTCAAGATCCTGACGCTGTGACTTCCCTACTATGCTGGACTGTAACCTGGAATTGTGACCTGAAATGAGTCCTTTCTTTTCAATATTTCTTTTGGTCATTAACCCAGAAACGAAACTAAGACAATTCATAAAATGAAATGAGGATAAATAATAATAAATGTTCAAGTTTAGCAATCCAACAAAGTGGACAAGCCCAGGTCCCTGGAATATATCACTCCACTGAGAGGGTTTTTAGCAGAAGAACAAGATTTACTATGCTGATGAGGCTAAGGTAGAGTGCCAGAGTGGAAAAGTGGCATGGCCAAGATGTCACAGAGCACAAATTCCAACAAGAACCCTACAAAGAATGGAACCAAGTACATATCATTTATTGTCTTGTCTCTGCAGCTGAGCCAAATAAGGAAGGGTATGCAGCAATCCCTATGCTATTCTCACTAGTACCACAGATAGCTGAGGTATTTGTTGCTGGAGGAGCTTGTAGCTTTCACAGACCCTATGACCATCTAGGGAAACTTCTCAGAAACCCATAGAATAGTGTGGCATTATGCAAATGTTCACTGTTGTATCCTGTGAATCATTCTTGGTGCCTACACAAGCTCATGGTGGTCAACATTGTTTGGGGATGGCACCAACTCAGGGCCTTGTGAAGGAGCCGGATATCTTCCTCCAAAAACTTGGCCAATCTTGTTCCTTCAATCATCAGGCACACCTGCCCAGACAGACTTGTACAATCACAGTAAACTGTTGAGAAGCCTAATTTACCACTTGCAGTCAGCCATGTCTAGTGCCTACCCTATTATTATCACAGGAAGCAACAGGGACACTCTTCGCAGAACCTGGCACAGCAAGACTCCTGGGATATAGCCAGGTAGTTCTTCACACCCTTGCTGTACCCAAAAAAAGAACATTCAGGTAACATCACCCACCCACACTAAGGAGTCATCAAAACATCTAGGCTTCCCATTCAAAGAAGTTTTGCTTGTTTAGACCCCAGGAAGCAGCTGGACCTTCTGCAGCCCCATGGCGACATTTGCCTTAAACTTGGAAACTGCTGGGTTCCTCTTGAGTGATTGATGCTAGCTGGTCTTTGTGAGGACCTCCTTAAGTAAACAGATGACCAACTTCTGCTACCACACCTGACACAGAGAATTGGCTGAACTAAGTTTATGTTTGAAAAGTGATACTAACTATTGATCAATTGGCACTCAGTAAATTTACTTATTATTGTTGGCATTCTGGCCTGCCCCTTGGGGACACACCCTATGAGTTCTGAAGTAAAGCCTACTTTAAGAGGCTCCCCCCACCTCTATTCCCATGAGGTGGACTGGGACCCTTCACCCTATCAGTAAGATTCCCCGCTTCCCTTCTGGCCATTTTCCCATGAGTGAGGATTCATCTTGTCTCANCATTGGTTTCTCGAAGACCCAGTACTGAGCACCATGTGTCTCCAGCTTTCAGTCCTCCTGTCGGCGTTCCTATGTGATGGCATGTGGCACAGCTTGTGCCCATTCACTCCACGGCCCATAGCCTTTGTATGATGGTCTACTGGCTATCTTGAGCCGTTATTGGTCCTCGCTGACCCTCTGGGACACTTAGAGGTCAGTTTCTTGGACCTTCTACCTCACTGTGGAAAAAGTGCATACCACCTAAATGCTTCATCCTTCTCTGTCTCTGTTTCCTGGTTTTCTCCTCCTGTGGTTACCACTACCATGATGCAGCCAGGAGAGCCCTTCTCTCCCACCCTGCTGCACTTGCTTCTCTGTTGCCAGCACCTCATCTGCCTGTTCCACCCGCCGACCGTGGCACTGCCGTTTTCCTTCAGCTGCCTGGTCCCTTCACCCTCATGCTGTTGCTCTCAAACTGTTTCATACTGTTCTGTCTCTGTCTGTTCCCTGTTTGCCACTTTTCTTCCTCCTCCTGCCGCTACTGCCACCGCTCAGGGTGAGCCGAGCGGAGCCAAGGCCCTACCCCCTCCAACAGCCTGTCAACAGCCCCTCTGCCTTTGCTGCCTGTACCAAGACTCAGGAGCTGGCCACGTNAATGTGTTTCTGACTGACTTTTAAATGCTTCAGTTTCTGTTCCTTATCTGTTCAGTTTGTCTTGCAAAACAAAACAAAACAAACAAACAAACAAACAAACAAACAAAAAACCCAGGTGAACACGTGGTCAGGCACNAGAGGGCGATCACATACTCAGGCAGGGGCTATTTTGGCTAAGGTCAAAGAGGGACAGGTCATATGACCTCACTATCATCTTTACTAAGGGAAAACAGTCACTTCCTGTCAGTGACTCAAGCATGGGCGGGGTGCCTGGCACTTGAGCCATCTATACTGCAGGGAGGGGTGTCAAAAAATCTCCACCTTGCGCCAATGCATGTCACAGGTCCAGTTGCAGCTTGGTGTTCCTTCCTCCAAGGCTGCTGCTCCCTCTGGGCCTCTCGGGCATCAGTGGAGTCACATATTGGCGATATGGCCAACTTGCCAGCTTATTTTACAGATTGAAAAAGAAAAAAAATCAAGCCTTAACTTCTCCTAAAGCTACTAGGTCTCTCGACATAAATAAATGATTTAAATGCTTCAGATTTCTTTCCCTTTCTATATATTAAGATTTTAAAATTTCAGATTTTAGCATTAATAGAGTTCTGTTGCAGTTTCAGTCACAAACTCAGGATTTAGGATTTTCTTTGGTTGTCTTCCAAATATAAACTTATAGGTATGAGTCTACTGCTGTTTTTCCGATGTCCCACCCCTGCTCCAGATAAAGGAGTTTTCCTTGTCTGTCTATTCCTGAGGATGGTGTTTTTTCTGTCTCCTGGTCTCCTTTCCCAATTACTAAGATCATGAGACTAAAGGCTCCAAAAAGTTTATAAATTTTAACTTTTGTTTCTAGCCTATCTGCTTCAGCAGGGTTCCACTTGGATGGCAGATACACTGAAGCATCAATTGCTGCAATCTGCTCCAAAAGACCATGAGCTCTAGACTTGCCGAAGGCTGATGTGATGTGGACCAGTCCAACCAAACGTAATTTTTTCCTGTCTCTACAGCCACATCAGATGATCACACACTTCTGATAAATACCTCATTGCCAGGATTCCCTCCTTACCTTTGACTGGCCTCTCGGCCTCCTTGGGCTCTGATTATCTGTATCCCATTTCAGCCTGAAGCAGTTATGGAAGAGAATATGTTGTCCTGTGCTCCCTGCTCCCAAAACAGGTTAAAGTCTAAGTTAAAGATAGACCCCTGGGGAATAGGGAACAAATTGGCTACCTAATTCCCCTTGATATACCAGGAAACTGGACCCAAAATTGTCAATTGATAGATTTATTAACTAAAATAATTCTACAATGAGAATATGACACTTGACCTTCTTTATGCAGAACAAAAGAGGTATTATTTGAGCTTAAGAAATAATATTTCTATATAAATCATTCAGGAAGGAGTTTCTGGTCCCCCAAGAGGGTCCTTTTCTCAGAGGGTCCTTTTCTCAGAGTTGGGCCATGCTTCAACTTACCCCTTTTCTCCTGTTTCCATTTGGCCCTAGGATCTTTCCCTGCCACTCTTCTTTGCCTTCTCAGGAGACAGTAAGCCCCAGCTTTATGGAAGCTGCTAAGTCATTGGAGACTTAGGGAATACTATCAGCCATTCATACCTAACAGACAGGCAGTCCTCAAATGCTCAAAGATCTGCAGAATATGGCATTTAAAATGTTTAATTAGAAAGCTTTTCATGATAGAGAGACATACTGGCTCCTGCACCTTTATTTCCTCCAAAGAAGATAGCTGTGCACAGAAGAACCTCCACCTGGAACTTGCTCCAGAGTGGCAGCACCAGCCACTGAGATGGGCACAGAAGAACCTTGACTGCTGCCAGGGTCTTCCTCAGACCACAGACAACAGGACTCTGGGAACCCATTGCCTCACTTTTGCCTAGATAATGTAGGCTAGTCCTTCCCACAAGTTCCTACCCCACAACCATTGGATCTTCTGAGGCCTGGCATGCCTAGGCCTGGCAGCCAAAGACTAATGTTGTTGCCCTCAGTGACCGTGGTAGACCCTGGGGTGGCTGTCTAGGTAGAAGTCTCTGTCACTTTCAATTGCTAACTCAGGTAAAATTTATCCTTCTCAGATCTCTGATGTCATTTGACGACCAGGTTTTCCTTCAGCTGCCTTCTCAATTCTCTATGTAAAATTCTCTGGCCTCATTTTCTTAGAGTTAATACTGCCCTCAGTATTTTCTGGTGAATTAGATAAAAAGAAACAGTTTTAAGGTTTATTTATTTGAAGATAGGAAAGCTGTCTTATTTCTGTTCACTCTGATGATGTTAAGGGAAACCTCCTTCCTCCTTCACTCACTCAACCATTTCCATTAAGTAAATTTCCTCTGGTTATAGATTTAAAGACATGTTTCATTGGGCTGAAGCCAGGAAATGTTCATACTTTTTAACTCAAAGCTATAGCCTATTTATTTATTTATTTATTTATTTATTTATTTATTTATTTATGCCATCAGGAGGTAAATCTGTTCCAGCTGTCTGACAAACACCTGTAGGCTCCTGGGAAAAGTTCTGCTACTATATCAAGAAATCTGGTCCAATAAAAACTAACAGTCTTCAGAGCCCATTTTGACCTCACCCATTTTTGAGCATAATTGCTGTTTCACTCCTCCTGTCTGGGCCAAGGCCAATCCACAGGGCATTCTACAGATATGCCAGCCCCTGCACCAGCTCCAAGGATACCAACCACCAACCAAGGATGTCAACTGGGATGGATGTACCCCCACCTTCAGAGAAACAGCAGATGTAATGGCTCATGTACTCCTAAAGAACACATCATCCCTCAATTCACTGCTGGTACCACCTCTCCAGGCTCAAGCAGGCACCTACCCAGCAACCAGAACCTAGTTTTCCAAGATGTTCCAATGAAGGGACATATCTATTTTTGTGTCTCATTCATTCACCCTTGCCTCTTCTATACAACCAAGGCACTTCTCTGTTCCATTCTTTCTCTCAGTTATCACTCTTCCTATGGTTAGCCCCACTCATGAGGGCAATGATAACAATCTATTTTTTTTTCTCCTAGCAACCTGCCTTATCAGCTCCCTCAAGGAACAGATGCCCGAGATCTCCATGCCTGAGATCTCCATGATGACAGCCAACTGAATGCTCCTTCACTCATACATCCTGTTGTGCATGACCCCAACTGCCGACTTCCACCTCCCACTTTGCCCCAGCAGGAAGCAGTCTTGAGAATTCAGCGCCCTTATTCTCCCACTTGCTATCCGTAACTCTCCTTTTAATAATAATCAAAATGGAGGAATGATGGCATGCTGTCCCACCTCTTGGGGGCCTGCCCTGTGCATCCTAATGTAAAGCCTACTTTAAGAGAAAACTCCTCCTCCCCCCTCTCTTTCTCTCTATTCCCATGAAGTGTCCACCCCATCTCTCCCCCATCTCTCTCTTTTACATTCTTTCCCTCTCCCCCTCTCTTACCCCAACCAATTAAAACTCTTCACTGAGCACTGCCTGTATGGTGTCTCTGTCTCTCACCCACCATGGAGCACCTTGGCCAAAATGCCCCCTCATGCCATATCATTACAATTACCTTTATATAATCCTTCAAGTGTATTAGGACAGACCCAAGGAAATTGGCTCAGACCAGTTGCCAAGGCATGCACCTAATGTATGTACTCCTTAAGAGCCAACTTGGGGTCTGCCTGAGGGCCTAGCAACAGGAGCTGTCAGAGTTCCTGATCATGCCCAGCGATTGAGAGACGACCACATAGACTGGGTGCTGGGAGGAGGGTATAAAAGGCCTTTCTTGTTATTGAATAAATGAATTTATTACTTGCTTTCAACAGATTCTTGGTGTCTGAGTCGTTGATGCCGAGTCTTCTCACCCCCTCCCCCAAGGGAGCCGTCAGAATCCAAGTTACTTTCAAGCATCTATCTGTAAGATAGTAAAACATGAAAGAATCACCCTCATAGGAGAAATGCTACATGTTTTCACTGAATGCAGCAGTGAGCACTTGTATTTATTTCTAAAGTTGAGGTAGGATCAACAACCAAGACAATGGAGTGATTGCCATGGGGGATAAGAATATAACATAAGTTTCATACACAATGAAGACTGTGAAATAAATTCACACTCTAAGTTTGAGAGAAATCATCATTCATGTTGTGTACCTTTGGTTTGTGGAGGGGCTCCAGAACAGTTTGACCACTCAGCTGCCATGACAGGTTTAGGGCCCAGACACAGCCTCTGTGACAGGCTTACTGGCAGGCAATACCCAGATCCAGGAAAAGTCATAAGCTCTGACACCACCCAGCGATCCATGCAGGGATGGGGGAGTATCTAACATCCCAAACATTCCAGCCATTAGATAAGATGGCCAGATGTCCTTGAGCCTAGCACACACCTAGTTTTGTTTTACAGATAGCCCTAGACAATTGTCAGCTAATCAGGGTCCTGAATCCTGGAAATCCCCTCACACCAACCTCTGCTATGATAAAAACCCCACCNCACCTGAGCTCAGGGCTCTCTGCTTTCACTGCTGTGTCAGACAGACAGAGAGACCAAGCTTGGATAAATAAAGGCTCTTTGCTTTGATATGTGGGATTTGGTCTCCATGGTGGTCTTTTGGGGGTCCCTGCAATCTGGGCATAACAGTTTTCTGCCCATTTGTGCCTTATCAAACATGAAGACATTGGAGCCCAGGCTTTTTGTTCTGAGCTGTCTGGAAGAATAATCAAAGTACTGAGGTCTGCTTTGCTTGGCACATGTGGACACAGAAATATAGTAGAAGGGTGGGTCTCTGTGGAAAAATTGCAACAATGAATTTCAGTAGAACACAATCATATGCTCTTAATTGCCCATATTACAGAAAGGTAGTTTCTGCATGTTTCACAATAATACTTTAGAAATTAATCTTTAACTACTGAGTCTTTTTTTTCTTTCTGTTTGCTAAAGACCTTGCTTTCCTGGAACTTGTGTTGTCGACTAAACTGACTTTGCACTCAGATATCCACCAACCTCTGTCTCCTGAGTGCTGGAATTAAAGGCTTGTAATATCCACATTCAGTAACCCTAACACTTTTATTTTAGCTGACTAAATGTCCTCATTTACATCTGACTAGCATATGACTTCCCAAGTCTTCTGTTATATGGAATATTTGCATATGAAGATCAGTGAGATCTAACCATTAAATGTCTAGGCAACTACTTCCTTGCAACAGAAGCCTAGAATGCCCAAACAAACAGAAGTATTCTTTTTTATCAGTGACATGTGTTTCCATACAATCTAGTAAATTCATTACTCATGCATATTCATCCACAAAGCACATTATCTATAATGCCCACTCTTTATTGAAGAGACTGAAATGATGGCTTTATCATTGGCATGTTTTCCTTTTTGTGCAACTCTATCTCTCTCCTCTACCACCATCTTATGCACAGCCAAGTCTTTGAAAACAAGTATAACATGCTACTGGTCAATCACAGGAGTATATGTACATTTCCAAGTTGTTCAGTCACCTGACAGCAAGATAGATGCTATAAGAATCCAAGGTCCCAGAAGTCAATGGGAACATTCTCTGACTTCCACCAAGCTGCAAGTGCCATTATATACCCAGAACAGCACTCAGAATAACAGGAAACTTGCAAACTTGCCATGACTACTGCACTAAAGCAAGGTAGCAACCACATGAGAGGAGTGTGGGGGGCAGTGTAATTACCTTTGGCTTGTCACCAAATCTAGAGAAACTCCCAAGCACCCATTCTTTTAAAATAGCACTCCAGAAAGTACAATATCCACTGGTATGATCATATTGGTGTACTCTAAAAAAGGTGGAACCACCTGGCAGAAATGCCACTTTGTCAGCTGCGATTAAAGTTTCTGTTTGACCAGATAGTGTGAACTTTGTTCACAGCAGCTTACAGGGGTGGGGTAGGGTGGGGTGGGGTGGGGTAGGGTGGGATGGGGTGAGAGACAACAGACAGCCCTTTGAGGTCAGGTTATTAGACCAGTGCTGAGTTTTGAGTTACTGGCAGAGCTCTGGCTTGAATTCTCTGAGTCCGAAGTGGTGGGACCCACGGTTCTGGCCAGCTTGCCTTTGTAAGTAAGTGTCAGGGACTTCATGTTTGCGCCAACCAAAGCCTGGAGTCATTGTCACCACACAGTAACCACAACCCAAAGAGACATGCCCTCTGTTCTTCCATGGCTGTCTTAGCCTTCCCAGCTTTGGTGATGTCTAAAGTTCATCCTATTGAAGAAGTCCCTGAACCGTCATCTCTTGTGACTGAAAACAAGGATGGTAGTTACGAGAAGAATGAGGAGGTTGCTCTGCTGCTTAAGGAATTTAAAGCTTGAACTGACACTAAAAAAATCTATTCCTCTCTGGGACAGCCAGCCAGCAAGGCAAAATGAGGAACTGACTGCATATTCAGTTCAGGGGCTTCAGAAACACCCCCAGTATTAATCTGCTTAATATAAGCAAGCTAAACATTTTGAAATTTGCTCCTNGTGGGACTGTGGGGCATTTCTGCATTTGGAATGAAAGTGCTTTCAAGAAGTTAGATGAGTTGCATGGCACTTGGCATAAGGNTGCTTCCCTCAAGAGTAGCTATTGTTAGTATTTTGTTTTGCAGCGCTGCGGTTACCGTGCAAGAAAAGGTCACGAGCCACGACAAAACCAAGTATCAGAGCTTTATTAGAAAGTGTGTGTGGGGGGGAGATGGAGGGGAGAGAGAAAGATAGAGAGAGACAGAGACAGAGCGGGTGCGGCCGCACGTGGAGAGAGAGAGAGGAAGAGACAAGGAGAGGGAGGAAGAGGCGGGATTCCCTTTGCACATGTGCGAAGTGCGAATGTGAAGTTACTTAGCTGGGGAGTGGCCAGGAATTCCAACAGCTATAACCTTCCCATGCCCAAGATGATGTACACAGACCCTAACAGGATCTTGAAAGGCTCAGGACCCAAAGAGCCCTCCAAGGACCAACCAAGAAGATTCATCATAGAATCTTGAAGAAGAATCCAGTGATTAAGGCGCTGGAGAGATGGCTCAACAGTTAAGAGCACTCGCTGCTCTTCCCGAGGTCCTGAGTTCAATTCCCAGCAACCACATGGTGGCTCACAACCACCTGTAAT
>LZPO01009031.1:18086-31930 GCA_001675575.1 Neotoma lepida | reverse complement strand
GTCACCATTTCAGGGAGGCCACAATAGACATCATTGTTATCTAATTTGGAGCCCAGGTGTTTTAGGCAGTACATCCAAAGTCCTCATTTACCTCAAAGTACAAAATAAAAGCAGAGTCCGGACTACAAGAGACCACAGAAGAGGCTCAACCCCACTTGATTTCCCAGTAGTACTACTCTGGGCTTTGTGGAGTCTTGGTATCTAGGCCATGTGCTCAGCATTTGAGAGACTGTCACGCCCTTCTCTCTGTACTACCAACAACAAACTCTTAGATGTAGCTTTTTTTGATAAATACCTTGAGTCTTGGAAATAAGTAGCCATTTACCTAATAGTAATGACCCAGAGCCCTCAGGAGGACCCATATGTATGTAGCCACACAAAGAAGTGACAGTGAGCCTTGGAGTGGGCACCAAGCTTTGTGACTTCTGATCCTACTTGTCATATCAGGGTGCCACCATTTAGCTCTTCTGGAAGCTTTGTTTTCTTCTTTTAGGGGCTGCAGGAATGAGCTGAGAGTTGGCTGTGATAGTCAGGCATGTTTTCCTGACTAACACAACCAAAGTGGATCTTGTCCATTTTAAAGCTATCCACACACTCTTTGCACCAGCAGCCACCCGTTNAGCATGCCAGTCACCCTTGCCAGCATGCTGCTACAGCCATGGTAGTTTCACACTCCAGCCAGAGCATTAAAGCTCTTATAAAGTTGAATCAGAACCAGGCTTCTCAGCCCATCCAACTAACTGTTATCTAAGCTAGAACATTCTGGGCAAGAAAAGTGTACTAAACGTCCCCCTGCCAACTGTACTGCCTTTTCCACTGGAAGCATCAGGGTACACATGAAAAGGATCATCTCCATGGTTTATTTTGTTGCCAGCTGATGTCTTCAGCCTGATGTGAACAGTGGCCTATATGAGAACAGTCTTTCCCAGGTCTTGAGAGCCACATCTTCAACTTTTCTGTCACCCATTTTGTTAACAGGGTAGAGGGGAGTGGGGAAGAATAAATCCAAGGTAGTCCCTTGCTCTATGTCGTGGCAACAAGGTGAACACTGGGGTAGGAACCAAAATGAGCAGCAAGTCTCATGGACTTGACAGAAAATTAATCTAAGGCAGCCTGAAGAAATGCGTGCCTGTTACAGCCCAAGCAGGCTCTACTGGAGGGCAGGAAAGGATATATCAGGAATTCACATATTTGTGCCCCACCTACCCTCTAGTTTGACAAGGCGACCTGTCTCATCTTCTCCATTCTTCCATCCTTGTTGGTGAAAAGATATCCAAGGTTAACATCATTTACCTTAGGTTCGCCAAGGTTCACAATCAAATTGCTTCAAAAGATCTGTTTCCACATAATGAACTACAGAGAAGGCATGGAAAGGAGAGCCCACAGAAACTACATCTACCCTTCTCCTGCTTCTGGGTCCCTAATACCACTGCTACACATTTCTCAGAGTCAAGAGGACTCCAGGAGGAGAGCATCAAGGCATCTGCTGGTTCTTTGTTCTTCTCCTCTTTCTAAGTGTCCTAGGGAGCTCTATCTTAAATTAGGAGTTCAGTCTCAGTGGAAACNCATATTGTGGTTTCTAAGAGACTTCAGCAGACGTCCTTGTAGAAGTAACAAGGTCACATAGTCAGATAGTACCACACATTATATCTGATCCATACAGTGTAATCTTAGAGAAGTAGAAGTCCTATGAATAAGAACAAATGTAATCTTGAGCAAGGAACAATAATAGGAAGTGGAAATGCGTGGGGAAAATGTGTAGAGTAAGCTGAGCCAATACGGTAGCAGAGTCATAGTGATAGCAACGGTAGAGGTAATGATGGTGGTTAATTGTAAAATTTAAATAAAAGCTAATAAAGCAAAATTGAAATTATCTTTTGTTTCTGATGGAGCAAAATAAATTATCAATCAAGTTTAAAGCCATTTATCAAGGCTTGGGTTGGATAGGATCACAGCTCAATATTATATTTAAGAGCCTGTATCTGTGAAAAAGCTCTAGGAAAATGCAGTCTGACTAGGTAGCTGGCATTCTTGGAGCCCTTACTTCCATCCAGGCAGCATGCCAAGTGTTTNTGATGGCTGTCATACAAGCCTGGGGACCACTGNACACAGTGCTGTTCTTTTTCAGGGACTGGAACAAGAGCTCAGGGACGCTGTAAGTTGGTCAGCTACTAATTTTTCCCATGCTAGAGATGGGACTTGAACTCACAGATTCGCCTGTGAGGCTCAACCTCACAACAACTCCTGCTTTAACCTGGACCATGGTCTCCATCTGGAGATCTTAACCCCCGAGATTAGGGTGCTGTGCCCACCCTCGCTAGCACTGCCCTATGCTGGGGGGGTCCTACCAGTACTGCCATCTTCACCAGTCTGTGGAAGTGGCATATACAGTCTCAGATGTGTAGGTTTTGGTTGGAGTGACTAAGTTCTAGGGAGAATTTATCCTTATGAAGGAAAGAGTACATGCTGTAGCCAAGAAGCAAGACAATTAACCTTCCTGGGCCTCTTCTCTAGAATTAGGTGCCTGTTTATCCAATGTCTTTATTCCTAGGCATATGATTGGCGAGCATGCCATCTCTAAGATCCAGTACCTGTAATCTGAAGTAGGCATTTTTAAAAAAGAAATCTTTATTCCATCTCCCCCATGCCATAGCCCAGAGCACCAAGGTGGGTGCAGCAGGACACAGAGAGTGAGATGGTGGTGTAGATGAACAGTGGATGCTATTATGTGCAGTCTTTTTTTAGCTGAAGATTTAAAAAAAAAAAGGCAGAGAAAATAGGACCAGCTTAATTTACCCTCAACATGTGCTCTTCTACCACCGAATCATCTTTTGCAAATGAGTAGTTCAGTTCAGCTCCCTGCTGTCCCCTGAGGGTTGGAAGAGAGAAAGGTGGCACTCCGTGGGTCCTGCCTTCTGTGTNCACTCGCCCTCACAGGATTCTTGTGATTTGTATTTTCCATCCTTTTGTTCTCTTTTGTTGGTTCTTGCCCTCTTCCCTAGCCTCCCTTTTAGTTAATTATTTTACTTAAGGTCTTCTCCCTGCCTTATCTCCAATTATTTAGAAGAAAATGCACTGTAGTGTTTTATATATAAATGGAGGAAAACCACCGGTGTTGATGAGAGCTAATACTGAATGTGAGTGAGATTTTTTTGTTTGTTTTTTCTTCTTCTTTTTTTTCTTAACCAGAAATGTACTTGGTTGTTTTGCTTTACCACCCACTTGGCACGTGGAGCAGGGAGGGGCTTGTGCTACTGTTTCGTACAGCTCACCCTCATTTCAATATCTCTTCTGGATTCNTTCAATTTCTAAANAATGAGTAGTAGTTGGCTTGCCCACTGGTTGTCTAACACTGGAATAGGTACCATGGGCAATTAAAGTTGGCCTTTGTGGGATCTGGTGTTTTACTTGGAAAGACAACTTGCTCCCATGAAACAAATTAGAGAGTTGCATAACATTTATATAATCTAGTATTAAATTTGTGGCTTGCAATTCATGGGAAGGTTCTAGAAGACAGGGAATAGAGGAGTCAGAGGGAGACGGTTCAGAAAACTAATCAAGTTCCAATTATTTTTGGATGGTTCTGTGGTAGATATTTTAGGCTCTCACGATCCTCTTATTTAATCACAGAAATAGCAAAGAGGATGCATAAAGGTATTTAATTGACCTTTTTGTTTTTTAAAGTGCTCACCATTGACACGAGGAAGCAGCAGAATATATTCTAAGCAACAGTTTAGACTATAGGGGTTAGCAGTGGGCCAGAGTCAGGACTGAGCAGTTACTCTAGTCTCATTTCTCAGAAAATAGTTATTATTCAGTGGTGGTGACTGGGCCTCAGTTTTCCCACTTGGAAATGAAGCGCTACATTGCATTTTCTTTAAAATCAATCATAATATTTTCTCCAGAATTTCCACCACCAGCAGAGTCAGAAGTGGACAGATATGTGGGGTGGGGGAAGGGGAGACAGCACCATTGTCACACCTTTGTTCTTTCCTTTGGACCACACTTGGCAGTACACAGATTTGGAGCCCATTCTTCAAAAGCATTCTTAGAACATCATCAAAGCAATTGAATTAGTGACAAAATGGCTCTCCCTGGTGCTGTCCCCTGTTAGTACTTTTTCACTGTCCATTCTTCAGGTTCTAGTATTTGCTACAAACAGGAAGTATACACCACGGCATCTTCCAGAGAGTTACATGGAGTGCTAGTTTTTAGGAATATTAATAGATGTCCCATGCCAGATGAGAGAAAAATCTTTTTTACTCTATTAACTTTGGTAAATATTGAGTGAAACACATTCAACTTGTATAACTTTTGAGGCCCCATCATGCCCTGAGTTCCTAGGAGTCCGTGTTCAACATGTCGCAAACTGCTGTAGCTGCAGAACCCTTGTTCCTAGGGATCACCTTACAGGAAAGATACTGCAAGGGCTGACATGCATTTTGATTTTATGTTAATGAAGCCAAGTTATGAAATTCAATGGTAAAAGTGATGGGGCCTGGAAAGATGTGAGAAAATCGCCTGAAATATTTGCATAATATTATCCAGATTAGACCAGGAATGCTTAGAGCCATCATTCTTTAATGCTGCAAGGCCTTGAACAGACTTTCATACACTGCATCTGGTTTTATTCAGTGTGCACTTGGCATTAGATGCCACGTGATTTTTGTAGGATAGGTCTATTGAAAGATTGGCGGTACCCTCAGCTCAGACAGGAGAAGCCAACACAACATAGCTGTACGAACTGATTAGCCTCACACAGGAGTGTATGCTCTCCTCTTCAGCCAGAGCAAGGGTATTGTTTGAACCTAGTTCCTGGAGATGAGGTCAGAAGATGCTGCTGGGGAAAACCTTGAGTAGATGGAATTGGGCACATGGTAGCTTGCAGGGCCTGGGAAACAATTCTGCAACTTGAAATCTCAAACTGGAAATGGAGGATTTAACACACAAACTCTTTCTACCTGCCTGTACTGACGGTTGTCTTCTATATAAGAAGCAGAGAGGGATGGCTGTCATGACAACAGATGTTGTTTTTCCATAACTGATATTCAGGAATGGATGGCAATGACACATGTATGTCACCCACAGCAAGTTTCCCAGGACACTTTGTTCACCCTTGAATTTTACTGGACTTCNTGTAGAGTCACAGAGCCTTCAGGAATGTGTCTCAGACACCAAGTGTAGCCTTTTGACTTTCAGAGGAAGAGAAGGCTCCAGAGTAGAAATATGATTATCTCAGGAGCATGTTAGTGTCTTGGTGCTGGGGTTATAGTCAGCGACCCTGACACCCAGCTCTACCCCATTCAGCTTTGGCTCATATCTTGTTTTCTCATAATTTCCCTCGAGTCTTTGAATATACTTTCATAAACACACCAACCTTTTCAAACTGGATTCACTTTATCTCAACACTGTAATGCCTACCCATATCACATTGTATATGAAATAAATTCAACTAAATTAAAAAATGAAATGAAGACATATTGGAAAAACAACAGCTCATTACCACTTATTTTAAATTTCATAATATAGCATATATAGATAAATATATGGTTAAATGTAAATAGTCACATCCATTTATGTTATATATATATATATATATATTAGGTACAGATAAAATTTAAAACTGATTTAATGTATAAATTTTAAGTAACTGGTAGCCATCTAATTTCTTCTCTATTTTTGCTTCAAAATCTGTATTTCTTTAACATATACCCATTGAACATTTGCAGAAGATGCTGGACAAAAATTTTTAAGCTCTTTCTGAATCTGCTACTTTGAATATGAATTATTCATATTTTTCTTCATCTTTGAGAGACTCTTATGCATGCATACAATGAAATATGGTAATGTCCACCTCTATCTCCCCCCTCCTACTCCCTCCACATCTCCCCTAAAATGTCCTCTCCTAGCTTCATGTATTTTTTTTTCTTACAACCCACTAAGTCTAGTTAGTGCTGCTTATATGTGTATGGTTATGGGGCCATGCACTGGAACATGGGAACTCTATCAGTGGCCAAACTCTCAATAAAGAATGATTCTCCCTCCCCCAGCAGCCACCCATTCATGGCCAACAGCTTCTCAGGACTTTGAAGAACAACTTTCAAGCTCAAGTAATTTTATGGGAAATCATTTCTAAATGAGCTAGCATATTAAAAAAAAAGATAGGAACGGTCTAATGACTGTTTTAATATAGTTACATGGTTCCAGCCATGCTCACTTTATTCTTAAAAGTGCTTTAGTCTATATTTTCATCTTTAATGACCAAATCACTTGCAATTCCCCCCCCATTGATAATTATGTGACACTGACAAAAAGACTTCAGCTGGCATTTTCAGCGAGTTCATGGTGTGTTCAGGAGGAACGTGTGTATATGCTCCCATAACTTCAAGCCAGATAACATGGGAATGTGATGTGCTACGGCCATGCAGCATTTCTGAAGGAGAGGGCTATCTGTGTGGCACTGTGCTCCCTTCCTGGATCTTTGGTACTGGGGTTTCTGCAGTGTNCCCCTAGGCTTTGAGCCGAGACTTCCTCCTCCTACCTCCTACACCACNTATTCTGGGGNTTATGCAGACCACCATGTGCACCTTCTTTTCAACATCTGCACCCACAGTCTACCTGAGCTGCTTTTCTAGTTCGCAGTGATGGCTAGCTGCTGCTTGTGCCATCAGGGTTCTGACAGCAATGCTTAGAATCTCCTCAGATATTTTGTCTTATGGCTAACGTCATGCACTTATCCCCACCATATTATGTTCCTTGTGCCCTTCCAGCTTTAATTCAAAGTTGACAAGGTATGCAGTTTGACCTAAGTGATGGCTGTCTAATTTTTCCTAAATTTGTGCTTCAAAGTCTATATTGATTTAATGTATTAACTACCTATTATATGGAAGCTACATGATACAGAATTATGCATTTTATTTGTCTGAATCAGTTACATTAAACTTGGACTGTGAGTTTGAAGAACAGTTTTCAAGCCCTGGTAATTTTATGGGGAATCATTTCTAAAAGAGCTAGCATCTTTTTTAAATAGATAGAAATAGTCTAGGGGTTTAAATGAAGGATCTTCTCTCTCCCTTGAAGGTGGTGTCCCTGTAAATTCAGCTTAACCCCTCCTAGTGCCTAACACAAAGCCCCCAAAATCAACGGTGTTACGTTTGTTGAATGACTCTGCCTACTTTGTCATGCACTCATTCATTCCAAACAAGTGTTCCTTAGCAATTGTTTCATTTGATAATGCTTCCATCACTACTAAATAGATACAACAGTTTTCATTAATACATGTGGTGATAGATAGAGTTGTAGCACGATAAATATGTACAGATTTAGCTTAGCAGAAATCCACTGGAAATGGTGAGGAGTAAGAGGTAGAAAAACTTGCTCTTTTTGAGATATTAATAATGGGTATTTATGTAATTGTAATTNGTCTCTCCCCACCCCAGGCTCCCACATGAAACGGAAAGTCAGCAGGTTAGATGACTTCCCAAAGGCCTCCCAGCTGGTTATTTGCAAAGCTTGGGTTTGAACTCAAGCCCACCGGAGTCCTGAGCCATCTTCCAACTGTCTAGTAATACAGCAAAACTCACAATTTAATAAAATTTATCAAACTAGTGTTACCTCCATGGAATTTCAGGATAGACCTCGACCAAGAAAAAAAAAGTATGTTGTCTGTTTTCTCCAGGTACAGTTAAGAAGCAGCAGACTAGAGCCAGGTGTTTCAGAACAGGCTCAGTGACAGCAGAAGGGACAGCCCTGTGTCTAGGGCGGAACTCAAAAGCCTAAAAAGCAGACAGAGAACCATATTAGTGGGCATATTGATGACTATTCATACGCATAAGCATGGTGGCTCGGCTCGGAATCACTAAAGAGAGAGCTGCCAGCTAGACTTAAAAACATTCTACTTAAAACAGCAGGGTGAGCATAATGCGTCCTTGAAAGACATCCAGCCAGAGCAGGTGTAGGGCCACAGTGTTCAAAGAGGTTCCATTTCAATCTTCTATAGAATCTACTTATCTCTTGCTCTGAATGGGTGTGCAAAAGGACACATTACTGAATATATGTGTAAATACCAGTATATCGATATGCTAATATGGACTATATCAGATGCATATTAGATGAGTCTATATCTTACTGCTTTGATATCCTTTATACCATTGAAGAACCCAGAAACCCTCTTGGTGAAGGGCAGATTCATTCTCTGTCAGTATTTTGGCCTTTAACTATGTTTTTTTTTTTCTTTTCCTCATTCACAAGCAGAATTTACCTGTAAACTGTGAGCTTGAGAACAAGTAACTGGCCCTTTCCATAAATGCACCAGGACCTTCCTTTTTCTTATACTTTAATTTCTAAGCAAAGAGGCAGGAACACAGAGCCAGAGACAGGCTAGAGTCAGGAGCCGAAGTCCTGCTGGCCTGAATAGGAGGGACACCCTCTGAGAAGACAGTCTTTGTGTTGCTTAGATCCAGGGGTGAGCTGCCCTGTGAGTCTCTGTTGGACCTCAGCTCAGCAGCACCTCTCCAGCTCCCACACTGTCAGGATACAATCCAGTTTTTGGCGAAGCCCAGCTGGCCTGAGAGCTACATCCTGGGAAGGGAGCTGGAGAGGTTTATTTAAACAACAACTTACAAAATAAATAAATAAATAAACCCACAAAACCAGAGGCAGTTGAAGTACACCATGTTTATTTTAGTCCCTTTCTCCCCAATCTGTTATTTTGGAAATNGATCTCNTTGCTCTTCTGTTTTGATACAATTAACTGCATTGATTGAGGGTCATGGCTAACTTCCTGGCCCAAAGAACTAGGCAGTGTAGTTTTTGGAATTGCTTAATGAGGATACCAGGAGGTTTGTGGTAGCCAAGTCAAAACCTTTTTGTTTTTATTTTTATTTATTTTTTTAAGAAAAAGAAAGAATTCTGAATGGAATGGCCTTGGTCATTTCTCTCTTCTGTTTTCTTTCGGTGGTTATGGGATCAAACCCAGGCCCTCAAGAATGCTGGGCAATTTCTCTACCCTAAGCTGTACCCCTAGCCCCGAGTATTTCTTTCCTGAACACTCATAGAGGAGTTTCTTCCACCTTTACCTTAATTAGGAGGGGTATTTAAGGCATCTTGCTATTTGTTCATTCAGTGTTTGATGAGTTGTTTATGAGAACTGACTTATTCCAAGGTCCCNGTAAAAACAAAAGACACCAACCATCTATCTTCAAGGAGCTGATAGTCTATGCAAGGAACACAGACAACAGTTAGGGAAGTTCCTCTGCAAACCTCTAGTACACACACATACAACATACACACAGACACACACATCTATATCTCTGTCTATCTATCTATCTATATCTGTCTGCCTGTCTATCTATCATCTATCATCTGTCTGTCTATCGATCTATCGATCTATCTATCTATCTATCAATCATCTATCTATCTATCTATCTATCTATCTATCTATCTATCTATCTATCTATCTATCTATCTCTATATCTATGTCTAGCTCTCTGGTAAGAGAAATGTCCGATGGCATTCACAGGCATCAGTGGCTATTCAGAAGCTAGGTTTAACTCCCCTATGGAACTCAATTACTGAGATTGAGTTTCAAGGGTCTCCTTATAAGTTTATCTTTGGGGATTCACCAGACAGACTACACATCAGATTTAGCTATTTCTTGGAAGGATGAAAGGAAACTAGAGTGTTTGTGCACTAGTCAATGCCTCTGCTTCCTCTCTCGCTCTTTCCCTGAGAATTCACATTCTGAGGCCCAGACAGGCACTCTTGTGGAATGAAGAGATCTGTGTTAAAAATGCCAGAGAAGTCTGACTAGGTGGGAATGAATCAAAATACAGGGATGAACCTGGGAGGCACAAATGGAGGCTAAGTGGGGCTGTCCTCAGGAATGTACGCTTTTCAGAGTTTAGCTTGCTGAGGGAAGGCTTAAGTAAGTTAGTTTTTTTTTGACGTTTATTTGTTTGTTTAGAGTAGTGTGTGTGTGTGTGTGTGTGTGTGTGTGTGTGTGTGTGTGTGTGTGTGTATGTACAGGTCAGAGGATAACTTGCGGGAGTTGGTTCTCCTCTTTCCATTGAGTGGGTCCCAGGGAATGGAACTTGGGTCACCAGGCTTAGCAGCAAGCACCTTCACCCCTTTGAGGCATCTTTCTGGCCCTGAAAAAAATATTTTTAACATGCCAATTCTAGTTATAAAAAGATGAATGCTCCAGAATGAAAGAACAGCAAGTTTAATTCTTTGGCCACCAATACTCATATCTCTTTAAAGCTCCGAAGGTATATTTGGTCTCAAAGCTTTAATTATGCGTTATGTTACAGCTTCCTTATTTAAGTGTCTGTGCCATGTCCATCACTCAGCACCCCCTGCCTATCTCAGAAGAGATGGGTGTTATCATTCTAATTGAGAAGGAGGGAGAATGCTGTGAAAATTATTAATACATAAATTAAAAAATTAATCTAGAAGGCACTTTAGGGTCCCTAGAGAAGCACTATCCAAACACAAAACATATTAAATATTATTCTCAGCTCCCTCAGGGAAGATTGGAGCTCATATAGCCTATGATTCAATTGGTAAACTGAGGCACAGATGGCGACAGTAGCGGAGCACAGATGCTATGAATCAAAGACCTAGATCCCATTCCAGGTTTTTTCTGATGATTAGTGTTAATTAGTTTTCCAGAGAAACACAAGCTGCCCCTTCCTTTTCTCTATTCCTTTGAGTTTCTCTGTGTTTTAGACTCTTTTTTTTTATTTTATTTTAATTCAGCTTTCTAACGTTGCAGGTAGTTCAGGGTCCTAAGGTTGGTGGGGAAAATTTGAAATCATTTGTGTGTTTTCTAGTGATGTGTTTGCACAGGGCTCGGAACTTCCTGTTGCTTTTCTTTCATGTCATGCCAGTGGCTGGAAGACATGCATGTGGGCTGATGGTGGGCTTGCTTCTGAGTTCTGCCNGGGGATTGTTCTCGGCTTAGCTTCACAGGGAGAATTGGCTGTTCTTTGTGTTTCCTGTGCTCCCAGACATGGAGGGTAAGGGATGGACTAGGGATGCAATTGATGTTTTCAAAGGCAGAGAGAGGGCGTAAAGTCCATGGACCAGAAATTATGGAAAAATGATAAGCAGTCTAGAAAGAGAGAGAGACAGTTGTGGCATTATGATGATGGCCATTAGTCAGGGGAGCTTGCTGCTTCTAATTGGTCCCTTAGTTATGTTTCTAAACTTTCCTGAAACTCACTTTCCTTATCTATGAACCAGCTAATAGCCATACATGCCCCTGAAGTCTATAGGGCATAAGTCACTGAAAGAGCTCAAGCTAGTGCTGGGCACACGGTGAGAAGACCACAAAAGGTCATTATTGTTTAGGTCATTGTCATCATTACTTATTGAGAACTAGAGAGCTATAGAGATCACATGCCGTGGCCCCTCAGAGAAGATAGCTCTCCCAAAGGCATGACTTTCTCCAGCATTCAACAGCCTGTTTTCCTCTATAACTCCAAATGCTCAAGGACCATGCCTTCCTATTCCTACTGTCCTTCTGATGCTACAAGAGGCCACACACAGACCCTCTTCTGGGCTTCCAGACTTTGCAGGTGGCTTCTTCAGACTGCTGCCTCCACTTGTGCAGCTGTCCATCTCTTGCCCTGTGTCCTCTCTGCTCTTCCCAGTGCTTCTGTCATGAGGAGCCCTATTTAGCCACCTCCACATCTGGGTCTGTCTTTCTCACAGAGGCTTCACTTGCTACCCGTAGTCCATAATGAGCCCTTGTCACCTGGCTCCACTCCATAGGGCTCTTCTGGTCCTGTTATCCGNGTCTGGAGAAGACAAACACTCATATAGGCAGCCTGAGGGGACCACATTCTTGCTTACTGGTGGCCTGGTAGCCTCTCCAGGCCATGAAGAGGCCACAAGTGTTCCGTCTTGACACAGTGCCTAATGGGTTTCCCTGAATGTAATATTCATGTGTCTTTACTGTTGAAGAGTTGGAGAAATTAGGGAGTCAGCCAGAGGAAGCTAAAGCTACCCACAACTTGACCAGAGGCCATTTCTGTTAGCATGTCATTGCCTCCCTTTTGAGGTTTCCTCTGTGAAGTTACATAGCTAATCCCTGTATAATCACATGGCATGCATAGTACTCCAAACTGGCAGTATTCTACTTTTCATTTTTGATAATATTTTCCCACAGTAATTTATTTACAGTATTACTTCCTGTGTAAGCATAAGGGATGAGTACACATACACAAAAGGAAGATAAATCACTTCTAAAGTTGTAAGTTTAGGAATAAAACACTCTTTTAGTGTAGATCTTTTATTATTACTGTCTTAATTTCTTTTTATTTTATCTTTATTTTTATTTTGACTAATGACTGTGTGTGTGAGTGTGTGTGTGTGTGTGTGTGTGTGTGTGTGTGTGTGTGTGTATGCGCTCACATGCAGTACCCCAGGAGACTGGAAGAGGGTGTCAGGTCCTCTGGATTGGTTTAAGGCAGTTGTAAGCTAGCCAAGGACTTGGTTCTCTAGAAGAGCATCAAGCAGTTTTAATCACTGAGCCATCCCTCTAGCTCCTCAATACCTTAAACTGTTTACTTCATTAGTTCTTATTGGAGCCACAGACCTTAAAGTGCCCCTCTTTCTTAACATATTGGAACAATATAGGCAGCAATCCATGCTTATGTTGGGATATGAGTGCAAAACTAGCTGGGTCAATCATTTTGAGAGAGAGTGACTTAATTGGGGAATGTGTTAATTATTATTGGGTTAAGAAGAATGGACTCATGTAAGGATTATTATACCTATTGGAGTCAAACATCTAATGGAATTATGAGAGCATTTACACATGAATTTATTCCAGGAATATTTAGAAAATNGTATATGGAAGGTATTTATTTCATAACATATTTCTAAATTTGTTTATTTTTATTTTATGTGTATGAATGTTTTGCCTGCATGTATGTATGTGTACCATGTGTGCAGCTGGTACCTATGGAGGTCAGGAATAAAAGCACTGGACCCCCTGGAACTGGAATTGCATATGGTCATGGACCACCATGTGGATGTTGGGTGCTGGGGACTGAACCCAGGTCCTCTGCAGGAATACCTAGTATACTCTTAGCCACTGAGCCTCATTGAGTATCTTTTAGGAATAGACATAGTAATTCAAGATCTTCTCCTAATCTCAAAAACTGTTTAATGGGAGAAAAATAAGCAGGGAATTCACAATGGCAAACAGTAAATAGGTTTCTAAGAGTTATTTATAGTATAAATATCATGATCGTTTGAATTCCTATAAAGAGGCAGATCACTCTTTCTTGAAAAATCAAGTAAAAGTGACTGCATAGAGAACATGCGGCCAGGCTTCAGAGACAAGCTGAGCAGAGTTAGGCAAGAATTGTCTGGACCTAGTTCCTCTCTCGTTCCTTATACAGTATTAAATTTGATTTCCTTGTTTCTATGCCTACAGACTATAAGTGCAGATTAGAAGGTGCAGAGGACAAAGGCACAGAATAAAACAGAAATAATTTCAAGTGCTTAACTGTTTGGAAGCATTTTAGGCCATGAAAACAGCACTTTATACTTCAGCAGTCACTTAGTGTTTTTCTGTATTATAGCAAGATATAAGACAGGCGATTCCAAACATGATCTTGATTTATCAAGGTTAAGTTACATTACATATGTTGCACATGTTTTAGACAGCATTCAAAGCGTTTTGGAAGGATTTCACTGTGAGTAGAATACTTTTTCCTTTTCATCTATTTGTTGGGAACATCATGCATGTATACGATATATTTTGTTCATATTTACATACACACAACACACACACATAGACACACATAGACACACACAGACACACAGACACA
>LZPO01009031.1:0-10976 GCA_001675575.1 Neotoma lepida | reverse complement strand
ACAACATGGTGGATGGCATCGTGGGGAGGCGTAGGTAAGAGTGATTATGTGGTGAGACAGAAAGCTAGGGGGATTCATGTGTGTACTCTTGATTTCAACCCACTCTCATGCGAACTAGGCAGGATTCAACAAGGAGTGAGTGCATGAATCTCTCCCAAAGGCAGCACATCCAATACTAGTTAAATTAAAATTCATTTAAATTAAATTCATTCAAATTCTTTGGGCTCCACCTNTTAATTCTGCCACATTGGACACCCCCACATCCAGCACATGGACTCTTGGGGGCCAAACTCCATGGCTCAAATAATAAATATTTTGATTAGCAGTCTTGATTTGGAAACTTCCAAGGTATTGATATTTTTTTTCAAGAAAAATATGTATGTTTTCTCTTCTTTCCACCTGCAACTTCTTCCTTTCTTCTTTAGGACATGTAACATGGATCACCAACTTCCCTCATATAGACTACAGTGAGCTTCAACTCTAGATTCAAGACCTTCCAGCCCACAAAACTCTGCCTTTTCCTTCTTAGACGACCCCCCCCACGCCCACCCAAAATGAAAGCTAACACCTTGAGGCCAACCAAATCATTCTCTTTAAGGGGGAGGCAGAGAGTTAGAACCCGATCAATCTTCTATTCTGTAGCTTTTTTTAAAGTGAACTCGTTGTTGCCTGAATTTTCTGAAAAGCCACTATTGTATCATTGTCCTGAAGAGAAACATCCCTGTTTGCTCCTATGTAAGGCTGCCATGCAGTCCCTTGGCCTTGGCACTTGTAGCTTACTCAGCTTTGCCCTGATGTTTTCTAGGCTTCTTACTCTGTCTCACATTCATTCTGTATTTAACTACCTGGGGCATGGCAATTGCCTTTTGCACAAGCACATGCAAGACTTAGATGAGTTCTAACTCTGTTCCTCTNACCATTCTCTGCCTGCTCCAGGGGAGGGGACAGAGCACTAGCTGAGACAGAAGCCTGTAGTGTATTCTGCACTTACCTGGCCGAGAGACATAGTATAGACTCTTATGTGCCCTGGATTCCAGCTGTTTTCACNGTAAAATGGGCTAGTTCGAATAGGTAACTTTGATATTCCCTGTAACTTGTCTTAATTGACAGGGGAATTTCTGTCATTGGATCTCTGTGGTCCCACACAATTAGACCACTCCCTCATCATTAGTTTCCTTATACTCACAGCTCTCTTCTATTGTTTGTGGATAAAACAGAAATGGAACCCAAAATAGACCCACTCACGTGATAAGGAGATAGCCTTTCTCAGTCTTACATGACTTCGTAAGCTATGTTGAAGCAACTTGACTTAGCATCTTATGAGGCTGTGATAGGTGTTTCCTGATAATTGATTAACATATTGCCCAGGATCAATGGCTCCTCATTGATTGCTGTAATCTGGATGACATGGGCTGTAAATAGAAACTGTTAATTAAGAACCTATCCCTCTGTGCTTGACATTTTCATGCATAGACTACAATAGTTGGGATTTCTGATGAAGAAGAAATGGGTTGAGATCTGTGGTATAAATATTTTCTCGCCTATAAAATGAAGACATTTTAATAGTATTTGTATTTAAAGAGTAAATAGGTCAGGTAGATAATGTAGTTCTGATGGTACCTGGCCTGGTTAGGAGTGCTGCCTAAAAATAAACTCAGAGTATGAAGAACAGACAGTGGAAATGTTGTTTCTATCAGAAAAAAATCCAAAGAACTGGTCATTTGAGCCTACTTTGATTAACAGTACATGCATTTCAGCTTTCCCTGGCATGCAAAACAGTATTTCTTCCTAGGTTGTGGAGTCAGATTCAGAATGTCTGGGTTATCTGATTTCCTCCTTCCTATTGTTGCTTCCTTTATTTGTTAGAAGAATGTTTGCAAATTCCCTGTTCTGTTCTAGGTGATGGTTCTAAACCAGTTCTAGGCAATGCCCTAAAGCATAGTTGAGCCAAAGCAGACAGGGTCCCCATTTTCATTGACCTCATGGTCCTAGAGGTAACGTGGATTTTCCAAAGTCTCCTATGTCAAACCTAGGAAATACCCAAAAACATAAGAGCAGGGTGTCAGATATGCACACAGGTCAGAGGTAGTTCCCACCTGGAAAAGATTTGTGAGCTGGGATTTGAAGAATGACCAAGAATCAGCACAGGAATCAGTGCAGGGTGGTAGACCGCCGGGCAGACAGAAAGTTCTAGAGATTGTGTATGTAAGAAGACACTGAATGGAAGCCATGGGGAGCAGTTGATGCTTCTCTTTAGAGCCGAGGGCAGTTCTCAGGGTTCCTGAAATGGCAGTTGGCCATGGCATTTCTAATTTTTCAGACTTCTAGAAGGATGGACTGTAGACCAGGCTGGTGGTTCAAGTCTTCCTCAAAAGTCTTTGAAGTCACCAAGAAAAGATACATGGCAGCTTGGGTGTGGTGGTAACCAGTGGAGATGGGATGCAGTGAGAGAGAATTCAAGAGCTGAGGAGTGGAAAGACAGGTTGGACACCCAGTGAGGCAGACAGAGGGTTTCCAGGGAGCAGATGTTTTGCTTTTTCAAGCTTGATGATGGTGGAGCTGTGATTTGGCTGTGCTTCCCAAGGGCCTTGCAAATAATCAGAGGAAGAGGCGTCTGAAGATACACCGGGCAATATTCTACACTCATGTTCATTCATTGTTAAAAAGACAGGTCTAGCGTCCATTCACGAAGAATGGAGGACAGAAGGCAAGAGTGTGTTTGCTTGCTTGTCTCCACCTCCTCCTCTTCCTTCTCCTCTTCCTGTTCCTCCTCCTCTTCCTCTTCCACTTCCTCCTCCTCCCTCCTCTCTCAATCAGATTGTTTTCACTCAGGATGCAGCTGCAAGAGAGAGCATGTAATGAACACTTGCCTTGTGGTTCTGTATCAGTGCCATCCTGATAGGAAAAAAACTCAATAAAAAAGAAAAATTCAGAGGCCGCTCCTGTCCACATGCCTTAAAAATGAGTCTGAGAGAGCTGTTCACATAAAAGGAAAGAATTCATGGCAGAAAGAACGTTCATTCCTTTTGTTTTGATGCAAAGAGTAAGTTCCAACCCTCTTCTCCACCAAAAGGAAGATTTACTTTTACAAAACGTGATTTCCCCCTCTCTGATCTTATATGTGTTCATGGAAGGGGTGATTCAGAATCTGCTGGCATATGTACGGTTAAACCCTATGGGTACAATAATGGGNACAACAACCACAATCTGTAAAAGTAACCATTGTACCTCAGTGACATCTATGAAATGAAAGCCGTTTCTTCAAAGAATAAAGCCAGTCTGAAGGAAGCATATTATTTTGCATATTTTATGTATATACTTTCCAAGAAATATGACCCTTATTTCCTATTTGGAGTGGAGTGTAATCAGGACATGAGTAGCTAGTGTAAGGAGATCATTAAAAGGAATATTTTCCCTGACATTAGAGGTCTAAATGGCCACGAGGCCTCATATACAACCTTGGCTTTTTCCTGTCTCCTCAGAGTTAATAAGTGATAAGGCCAGGAGAGAGATAAATCACAGAAATCCCTGTCCAAAGAAAACATATTGACTATAGCCAAGCAAATAACAGACCATAACCAACGGTCCCATTCATCATTCATGTAATAGGGACATGAAGTATTTCCTACCCACAAAACCGTATAGAAGGAAAAGTCAGACAGGCCTGCCTGGATCTGAGGCATGCGATTTGGTTATTAAAGGACATGAACTATTTGTCACATGGCTTTAATCTTTAAGACGTGTTGCCATTTCTAAACTATAAATTCCTGGTAAAGGATTAGAGAGCTATTAACAGCGAATGCAGGACCTGGGCTTCCTATGGATTTTTAGTGTTGTAATGCAATATGAGGTCTTGGGTAGCTAATCTTTTTAGTGTGATATAACATGATTTGGTTTTCAAAGCCAATAAAGTATTTGGAAGTTTTCAAAGATGCTTTATTTATTTATTTTTCTTTTCTTTTCTTGCTTTTTTTCAAACTCAGTATAGTGATCAATTTATCCTTTAGCTTTTGAACTATGNATCCGGAAATTTCTCCTAACATCTTAGGGTGGGTGGGGAAAAGGCAACTCTACTTCTTTTTGTCTTTTCATCAGATTTATACCCACTGCTTACAGAGGGCTATTTTCTGTTCTGCTTTTCCATGTTTGCAGTGGCAGTGGGGCAGATGCTGATCCTCTGTTCATTGTTCAAGCTAACGACAAGAGGGGCGCCCACTAGAGCATTAAAACTTGTTTTTCTTTCTCTATTGTAAAACACTACACGCTTATGTTAGATAATTTAGGAAGCACCAATTAAAATTAGGTAAACTAATATTAAAATTGACCACATTCCTAACAGCCTTTTAAGCATAAACACTCTATAAAAGTGAGCCTGTAATATTATTTTAATGACATATATTTTGTAGTCTTTTTTCCTATGGGTATGTCGACCTCATTCCCCAAATACCTTATAGAATATTAAGTGAGGTTTGTTTTGTTTTGTTTTGTCATTTAGCAATGCATCAGAAAGACCAGAACATTATGAATTTAAAATAATTTCTAATCTTTGATAATCATTTCATGCTTCATCGGAACTTCATAAGACACATTCTAATCTCTATTAGATACATTCTGATCTTCCTATTAAAGCTAGACAGCTTGGACTCGTGTTCTAGTCTGCTTTTCTTTTTGAAAAATCCACAGCGTAAGATCAATAGTCTTATACCTGGATTCTTTGGCAGCAGGGGTCGGGGGTGGGAGGTGTGTCAAGATGCAGAGACTGACAGACACATTGGCTGGGATTCATCAATGAGTCTATGTGCTCCAAGTCCCTAGAGGTTGGGACCAGCTCCCCAATACATGCAGTTGCAATATGAAGCTTTCTGTGCAGAACCTGGATGACCTCCAGGGTCAGTGAATTCTGGGCATTGTNCTCGGCTGTGTCANATGAGACTATGCTTTCCTAAGAATAAGTGAGAGTCATCTGAACCCCTCAACCTCCTTGCAACTTCAGTCCAGAACTAGAACACTAGACAGATTGAGAGAGGTTCCTCCCACCATCCCCCTAGGAAACTCCAGCATCCTCAGGCAGAATGTTGAATTTCTCTTTTCTCTTCTCCATTGGTTTTCCACACTCTTAGGGGTTCATCATTATTTCCTTTTGTCCCATTGTTCTTTCATATTCCACATTTCCCACTAACTCTTTTCCTTATTAACTACATCCTCTTTCTCTCTATGATACTAAAATGTAAAACACACCTGCCTGTTCCACCTCTAAACTATGCATTAGTCAGGCTCCGTTTTTAACACTCCACAAGACAAGGAAACCGACAGAGACGAGGTAATTCTCTGGGGCTTTTTTTTTTAACCTAGTAGGTGGAGGAAGGATTCAGACCCTGTTGAGGGAGGGACACCAAGCTGGGCACTGAGGAAACCCCCGAGGAAGCTACTAGAGCTTGTTAACATGTGCAGACTCCCAATTCCCTGAAATCAGGTTGCTGGTAAGGGAAGAACATTGCTGTTTCTAGGAAATATGAGCCCTAAATACTTCAACTAAATTATAGCATTGTGAACATATTGCAAACTCATATAGATGATTTTAAAAATACAGAAAAATATCATCGTTCCTCATCCCATTCCTTGGAAATGATCATTGTTAGTATTTTTTTGACTAGTATTATTTTTCTGTGTCTACTCATAAGTGTTTTATCAGAGTGAATCAGGATAATTCTTTTGTAATTTTACATTTTGCTTTGTAGTTTCAGTTACAAAACAAATAACAGTTCTTCTCAAAGTTCAAGGTTTTCTTGAATNTATTTCAGTGGGTCTATGGTAGTCTATTTTATGACTTACCATTATTTACTTAATCATTCCCCTATCGTTGGGCAGCACACTTGTTTCTTTTATGGAACTTTTTAGATACTATCTGCTGGGTGATAACGTGGTATTAAATATAAAGTGTTTTCTACTTTCCTAGTAAAAATTTAAATGTAAGGGATTTACCAATTCCAATGATCCAATTAAATGATGAAATGTCTACTTACACTACCTCACATATTTAGTTATGAGACATTTTAAAAATCACATGCTGTACAGTGTTTATGGACATAACTTTTTCTGATTTTAAGGTTTCTACTGTTATTCATATCATCTGTGTAATCTTTGCCATCAGTATTTTTAATATAAAAGCCAAAGCCATTCATTATCAAAAATAACAAGTTTTAGAGCCTAATACATTAGCACATGCCTATAGTCTCTGGACAGNAATAAGATCCAAACTGCAAGCCCAGCCTGGGCTACATAGCATGATCCTATCTAAAAAGAGAAAATGGGAAGAAAAAAAGGGTGGTTTTCTTATGACATCTTCCTGCATGTAGATAAATGTATTTTTATTGTATTTATCTCACCACTATCTCCGTTTATCCCCCTTTCTACTGGTCCTCATCATCTTTCCTCATGGTCCCCCATCTACTTTTGTATCTTTAAAAACTTTCCCACATTTGAAAGAAAACATTCAGTGAATGTCGAAGTCCATGGGACTTTTTAACATTTTATACTGTCTTCCATCACTATNCTGGGGACATGGCTCTTTCTGAATCTGTGTACCATATTATCACTAGAAGCTTTAGCATCCAACATGTAGCCATTTGCTGTTTCTTTTATTTCCAAACATAAGCCCTCTCAGCAGTTTTTTTAAACAACTTTTAAAAGGTTTTATTTGGTTATGGCTGTAGCTCAGTGGTAGAACACTTGCCTGGCATGCCAAAGGACCCGGGTTCAATTACCAGCACCATAAAACAGATTGATCAAGCAATCAATCAATTAACCAGCCAACAAACTAAATTTAAAAAAAAAAGTTTGTAGGGAGCTTCAATAAGGAGAGGCTAGTTTCATAAGAATAGTTATTAAATTTATGTTAATTTCCTATTCTACTTTCTTGTCATGACTGACCGTCTTACTTGTGTGGCATTTCATGCCCTTGCTTAAAGATAGTGGAATTGAGTAACATGCTTCAAGTATATGATGAAGAAAATATTTTGTTTGGATGAAGATCCATCTCTTTTTATTAACCTCAGCTCATTTGTATTGTTTCCTTCACTGAGTCATCTGCCATATGCCATTCTGGTCATGAATTGAATGGCTTAACCCACATCATATTTTCAATGTTTTCAACCTGAATAAGCGCTATACTCGCTCTTCTGTGGGCCTCATTATTCAGGGCACTGAAAGTGCAGGTGGTTACCACACACTAATACAAAGCTCACGATCTTCTNTAACATCTCTTGGTGGTGAGAGGCAGACAGGGGCTGGGAATCCCTAAATCATGGGCAGAAACAAAAACAGAAGAATATACTTCCCTTTCTACCTCCCGCTCCTCGACCTCACACATGTAATCATGCATCTTCTTCCTGCTCACATCAACTGTGGTTAACTTGACATCACAGGGGAAGGCCTGGCCTGCTGGACTCGGCCACCTGGGATTAGCTCCAGCGGTTAGCATCAGGAAGCACCAACTCCCAGTCAGTATGGAGCTAATTTAGATTGTTGGTTAATGTTAAAAAGACTTTCAGATTTAAACATCAGCACAAAGAATGACCTCTGCAGTTGCTCAACACACACACACACACACACACACACACACACACACACACACACACACAGAGGCCTTACTTCCCTCATTTCCAACTGACTTTTAGAAGGACCTTGAAGGCCAGGCTGACTTCTCCAGGGTCTGGGAAGTCTCTGTGGGATGTTGTCATCTGTCTTAGGGATTCTTGTAGGTCTTGTACCTCTCTAATTTCTTGAAGATGGTAGAAATGCACTGTGTGTTGCTCTGCTTTTCTCAGAAGGTCTAGGTGATGCCAAAGGCTTAGAATTTTCACTTANTAAAATTACTAACAACAAAGAAAGTGTCTTGGGACTTGTCAGGAAGTAATTATCAGTTGCCAAAGAACATGGCCTGGCCACTGAAGCCATGTGTGTCATAGCTCTCTTCATCTTATATAAAGAGATATAAACAGATTTAAATATAGTGTCATAATTAAGCATTTCTCCCTATTTCTTTTCTGTTACATTTGAGGCAGAAAGAAGGGAAGCATTTTTAGCTCTGTTTTCAAATTTTAAAAAGTGAACCTTAGGAAGAAANGAAGTGGATCTTAAGGGTTTTAGGTCACCCAGAGATGGATCTGGTATCAGATCTATATCTTCCCAAGTTGATCCCACTTTTCACTAGCTCAGATTTACACCCACACAATTGACTTATGCTGGTTTTGCTCCACCCTTTACTTTGGATACAATACACTAAATAGAAAGATGCTTCTAGAGTCTCAGGCAGATTCCCCAAGTGTTGGCACTTTGGCTCCAGATTGTTTTGGTCTTATTCACAGCACATATGGCAGCTAATATGACCTTGGTGGTCTGTGTGTGGGCAGCTCCTGTCTCTCAGTGGAATATAAACTCTAGGAAGGAAGACTCTTGTCTCTCTTCCTCACNGTCACGATCTCAGTGCCTAGCAAAGAGCAGGGCACAGTAAGTATTGGGAGATCAGTGAATGGATGAAGACAGAAAGGAGAAGCAAACTTGTACTCATACATGGACAGAATGTAAGCCTGCAAGGTGACCCAGTTAGACAAGTGGTTGACTACTTGATCGACGGCATGAACTAGACTTGAGAACTTTAAAGACTTGGGTAAAGTCACTCAGCTAGATGGCTTTCCTGTCCCATGCCTTTCCTTCTGCCTGTCAGCTGTGAGCTTGTGTCTGCACTATGCATGCCCCTTAGGTTGGTTTGGTTATTAAAAACTGGTCCAATTTCTTGAAAATTTTCTAATCAATCTGAGATTTTCCCATTTCCTCTTCTTCAAAATGAGGATGATCTTTTATAGGATGACTATGAAGATGTGATAAGGCCAGGCACGTGAAAAGCTTAGCCTGGTATGCAGTGCATAATAAGTGCTCAGTGAATGGGGAATCTATCAAGAATGAATCCATAGGGAACCAATGAGGGGGCAGAAAGAATATAAGAGCCAGAGGATGGGGCAGATGTACAAGCAAAAAGACTTCTGTGTATAACATAGCCATTGCACTCATGAACTCACTGTAGATATGGTTATTTTTACAAGATTTGTTTAAGATTAAGCCCATCTACATTTCATCATGAGTGAGTGGGGGGTCCATTAAGCCCCACCCCTTCCAGAGAGACTATTAGCAATTAACACTTGTTAGAGGAGGTGTCTTTTCTTTCTTCCTTTTTTCTTTTTTAGTGATGTAATCACTGATTTGTTGCCCTTACTCTGCTGAATAACCTCCCACCCACATTTAGGCAAATAGCTAATTATACTGAGTGGACCCACACAGAAGGGACATGAACATAGAAGGNTAACTATGTAACTATGTAAAGTATGTCAGTGGGAGCAGGCAAGGATGAGGGAGTGGATTGTGGCATGAAGATGATGAAAATTCATAACAGAAACATATGATACTGTCAACAAAATAAAACAATACACTAAAAAAAGAGAAAGAATCTGCAAGAGCACACCAGTAAATCTGAGTTCTGGAGATGGAAAGGTCCCCAGAGACTGCCTGGACCAATCCTGGTACCTTGCAAAGGAAGCATGTGAGGCTCAGAGAGGGGAAAAGCCCCTCCCAAACTCATACAGGATTGATCTGTATACGGAAGGAAAGAAAATCGTATACAAGTGGATTTGCTGCTTTGTCAATGGAGTCCTAAATATTCAAATAGTTCAAGTCATCAGTTTTCTGAATGCATATAAGACTCATTCAACCAACACTACCGTGGCTATTGAACAGCTCTCTTTAATATTTTAAGCACACCAGTCTTTGAGCAAACTCTCAGGGAAAGCCTGGAGCCTTGTGAATACTGGATTCTTTGGGCCTCACAATGTGTGATGTTTGCAGAACATATGTCATGGACTGTCCTGTTCTGATCTGTTTCCATCCTTCTCTTTCTGCTGGCAAAAGCAAGGGGAGCTTTTCTTCACCCTTTGGTAAACTGGAATTCTGTGGAAGGGCCAAGTGCCATTTTCATTATGGGTGAAACCAAGTCACATAGGCCAAGGATTTTTTCCTTCACCCTGACGTCACAGATGTCTGCCCCCTACACACTGTTGGGAGACCTCAGTGGGACTGGAGGGTCATTTTCTCAAATCCTAATCAGAGAGGGTCCTGAGGGGTTCTACCTGAACTTTCCATCCCTGAGATGCTCTCCTAATCAAATGCCCAACACAGACTAGTGATATTCTTATTGAGCCAGGACCTCTGGGGACCCTCCATTTGCTGGTAACNCTTCATCTCCCAGTTGTAATCAATGAGATAAGAAGTCACAGCCTTTGCTGTATTTAGTGATCTTCATGGACCTGGAGACCAAGCCATCAGGGGCAATGAGAAAAATATTTGAGGATGATGATAATCAGACCCAAGACATAAATCATCCTGGGAAGAGACTCCCATGTGTGTGAGCTCAGTAGGCTGTTCCTATTACTCCTGGATGTCCCAAGCAGCCAGCTGACAGGCTGATCATGAATGAGGGTACAACGTTTTGGTTGGCTTTGCTGCTGTCAGAAGTGAGGATGGCATTACTCTCTCGGTGCCATAGCCCAATGCACTAAAACAAGCAAACAAACCAATAACCAGGATTATACAAGAGATTTCTACTTTAAACTTTATTAGAGGCTTCCACTAGAATTCAAATAAAAGAAAATATTATTTGAGGGAATTCCTCAAAAGGCATTCAGTTGTGGGTAAAAAGCAAAAATAATGGCCATTTGTCCACTGATGCTCAGTGTAATGAGTAAAAAGTAAAATATATTCATTCCAATTTCCCAACAGCAGCTAATTAAGGGTAGCTCATTTTAAAACAGACCTAATTTAATTCACTAATATAAGTGTTCAATTAAAGTTGTTCCTACTGCTTTCTTCTCAGAATGCCTCTCCCTATACTTACATATGATGCATTCATAGTATGAAGCCTTCTAAGG
>LZPO01009029.1:0-15699 GCA_001675575.1 Neotoma lepida | reverse complement strand
AAAAAAAAAAAGAAAATGGTTAGGCTGTACCACAAGGAAAGGCAGATACGCAAATAACACAAGTATGGGACTTTTGAGGGGCAGTATCAGTCATTTTTGAATCAAAATCTGCTACAGCCTCCAATGATCCAGGGTCACCATTCCCTGCATCTTATAGATTACAAATTCACTCATCCCACCTGTACTTCTATTAATGGGTAATAAGTAATTGTATCAACCACTAAGTGAGTTGTGTCTTAACTTTTCCAGCCATTTGTAAGGTAGTCATCATAGATCATTTAAGTAGCACTGATTTCCTTCAAATATCACCCCAAGCTAGCGTTTTACATGTTTGCCCCGGCCAGCGGGGTCTTCAACCGAGACCCTAGAAGGGGGAACAGCGAATGAAAGGGACAAGAGACACAAAGAATGACAGCAAGACAGGATTCTGATCAAGCTGCAAAGTTTATTTTTTCACCAATTGATTATATAGTGGGAGCTTGTGCTTGGGGGTGTGGGTCAGGGCAATTAGGTTGCTAGGTAACCTGACTGCAAGATGTTTTCTCAGGAAGGTCAGGATAGCAGATGTCCCTAACTGACAAAAGATAAGGAAGTACCAGGCCATTGCTTAAGGCCACGTAGCAAGAAACCTGTTACTCAGGAAACAGAAACAGAAAATTACCTGGGCTAAGATAGCTTAATTATAGCCAATACAGGTGTTGGCTCCCAGTATCTCCTCCCTTTTTTATTAGTATAGTGAGGAGAGCTGGAAGTCACCTTGTAGGTGAGTGGGCATTAACCAGGGATGGGGGAACAGTGGCCCGATCCTCCCAAGCCTTAGCTTGCCAGGCTTTCCCGGTAAGTGGATGTCGTTTTAGGTTTTGTTTTTACCTTTGGACATCAACCTCTATGCAATCGGGCATGTTCCTCAGGAGACCCAGAGACAGAATACATGGTCCTCTCCTTGCAGTGCTTTGCCTTGCACCCCTCGCCAGTGCCCACGTCTGCCAAGGGCAGATGAACACATCTCTGAGTTTTATGTGGCTCACGCAGGAGGCTCGTCCTCAAGAGGCTCATACAAGACAGTAATTACAAACGTATTAGTCAAAGTTCTGTAAAAGAACAGAAGTGATTAAATATCAAAAAGAGATTTGTTATTTTGTCTCATAGGATGTGTTCTGAGTGGTCCAACAATGACTGTCTCATACTAGAGAGGCTGAGAATCCAGTAGTTGTTGAGTTCATAAGACTGAATATCTTCAGCAGTCTCAACTGGTACTGAAGGCCTGGAGGATTCCTGGAGAACTGCTGGCCTTCAGTCTGTGTTGGAATCCCAGAGAAGCTGCTTCTACTATTGCTAAAGGGATGTCTTAATAGCAGGATAGATGAATGTGCCAGGAAGAGTGAGGACAAGCAGGCAAAAAGCCAAGTTTTCTTCTCTCATGACCTTTCATATGGGCTGCCACCATAAGGTACTGCCCAGATTTAAGCAGGGGTGGGGGTTGGGGGGGTCTTCCTGCTTAAAATAATCTGATCAAAAAAAGTCCTTCACAGGAGTGCCCAGTAGCTTGGATTTTAGTTGATTTAATTGATTCCAGATTCAGCCAAATTGACAAGGAAGATTGGCCATCACATTATATATGCTTTATTGAAAGGCAAAACATTTAAGGTGACAAATTACCTAATGTCCTTCTCACCAATCTAGCCCTCCCAGAGTATAAATTAAGACTAAAATGTGGAATTCTGTTGTTTCCTTTCCTTTATACCATATACAGTATTTGTGTTCTCTATTGCTGTTATGGTTTGAATACGAAATATTGCCAGAGATTTGTACTCTGAATGCTTAGTTCTCAGTTGCTGGCACTATCCAGGATACTAACAATTCTATAGACAGACTACTATAGAACTTTCAAGAGGTGGGGCCTAGCAAGCAGAAGAAATGGAATGCCTTTGAAAGTTCTATCCAGCCCCACTCACTGTCTTTATCTCTGGCTTGGTGCTTCCTGGTTTGCTTTATGTGAGCGATTTCTGTCACACGCTTTAGCCACTACACCTTCCAGATTAGCCGGGATTCTCTTGAAAAACAGAACTGATAACATGAATATATATTTTAAAGTAGTATTATATTGGCTTACAGGATATGGCCCAGGTAGTCCAACAATGGCTGTCTTCATACTGGAGAGTCAGAGAACTTGTGGCTACTCAGTCCACAAGGATGGATGCTCCAGAAGACACAATCTGTTGTTGAGACCTGAAAGCATCCTAAAGAGCTCCTAGTCTTCAGTCCATATTGGAAATCTGAAGAATCTGGATCCTCATGTCAGTGAAGGATGGAAGCAGCAGAGGCAGTAGCGGCAACAGAGTAGATGCACTCACCAATGGGAGGAGAATGCAAGCAGGCAAAAAGGAAATAGCTTTTCCCTAGGGTCTTCTTATATATGGACATCACAGGAAGGCACCATGCATGCTGGGGGAGAGTCCTTCCTCTTAGTTTAATTTTTCTAAGAAATATCCTCACAGAGTTGCCTTGATACATGCCTCTGAGTTGATTCCAGATCAAGTCAAGTTGACAACCAGTATTAATTATCACAAGTCCACCCCTTGCTAAACTGACACCCAACCACATCTCCTTATGTTATGCTTAAATTCTAAATGAAGACTATAAAAAGGTCACAATTCTGTAAATGTGCTATACCACACCACACCATCCATAATTTCAGAATAGGTGGCAAAGTCTCTTAAGGAATGCTTAGTCTTTTACTGTCTCATAACTTAAAGAAATATATTCTCTCTCTTGATGGACTGAAACTTCCTAAAACAGTGAGCCAAAATGAACTTTTCCTCCCTTAAGTTGTTTCTGTTGGAGATTTTGATCAAATCAATGAAAAAGTAATTAACACAAGCCAAGCACTTCACTGCCCCCCCCTATAAATTCGCAGCATCTTATAAATGGGCTAATGCAACAGATTCCTACCAGGGCCCCATCACACCAGCTTTCCCCTTCAATCTGTGTCACAATTTAGGATTATAGAGGTCAGAATATCTATGCCCCAAAATTTCCAAGTAGTTCTTTTCTACAAAGAAAATTAACACCACCTAATGGACATTCAACGTTTCCCATGTTCCAGATCCCTGGCCTCCAAGCAAACTCTGCTTCAGCCATCACCGTGCTTTGCACACCTGGCTTTGTTACTTTTTTTTTCTTGCGAATGTCATTTCCTCTTACATAGAATGGCATTCTTTATGTTTTAGACCTAATCCATCTTCTCTCTTCAATTGTTAGGTCAGATGCCACCTCCTCCAGGTACATAAATGCTCCTCTGGTCTCCTTTGCACAACTTGACCTTTTCCCACCATCCCCTGTATCAAATTGTCATTGCTATCCAACAGACCAACCCTTCTGACGAGGCAGTTCTTAAGAGGAGATGTTTACCTGATTCACCTGAAATTCAGCTTGACTCAAAGTTAACCTTAAATACCTGATAAAAGTCATTGTTTCCAAGATTCAAAGATCCCATTTCACATGAGGCTTGTTTAGGAAAACTAGAGTTAGAAGCTATTTACACNGTTCATCCTCTGGGCTCACAACAACGCAGGGTGGTAACATACCTTATGCCTGCAAGAAGCCATGCCAGTCCTGGGACAGAAAACTGTGTCAGGACAAAGATTATCTTTACTTTCAAGGCTGGTCCCAAAAATAACTGCTGTCATTACTTGGGATTTGGGAAAAGCCAGTACCAAGGACAGAGGACATCTGTCCAGGGATTTGAGACTGAGTCAGAGTTGGCTGTCNTAACAGTATGGATGGGTCAACAACTAGTGAGAGGAATGGATAGTCTCAGGGAAGAGATGAGGACAAAGATCTCTTTGTCTTTGGACATGAAGAAACTCACAACCCATGTGAAGGGATGAGTCATGATTAAGAGTGTGGTTTTGGCATCTAAAGGCTCTGGGTTCAAACTATTTGTGTTTGCTAGGCAAACTTGACTAAATAACTGCTCCAAGTTTCACTTTATATGTATATATATATATATATATATATATATATGTGTGTGTGTGTGTGTATGTATATATGTATGTATGTATATATACATATGTCAAACTGTGTGTGTATATATATATATATGGCACAATATAACAGCACCTATTTTAGAAGATGATGGCAGTTATTACATGATATTGTGTATTATCTTGCTTATGAAGAAACTGGCATGTGACATAAATGGTCATGGTCACGGAGGTTGACATCTGTTTTTGAGGTAGTTCTTGGTGCTAAGACTCCACTGGGTAAGCAGTTCTCAAGTTGTGTCCTGTGAAACAGACCCTTTTGAGAGTCACTTAAAGAGTGTTCTGTGGCCAGTGAGTTTAGCAAACACTTGACAACATCCTGGAAATTCAGGGCTCACATAGTCATTTCATTTGTAGTGCTGAAGGCTGACAACAATATCCTACAATTCATTATAGTGGTGTTCTATCCTATGTAGTCTTCAATGACAACATTTTGTGTACAAGGTAGTGTGGAAACAACAGAAATCCACTTTCCTGGAAACTTTGAAGTCTTAAGAGTAAAACACCAGTAGATTCCGTGTTTTGGGAGTGCCCACATCCTGGTTCATAGATTAAGAATAACAGCTGTGCCTACCCAGGATGGAAGAGACTAGGAAGCTCCCTGGAGCATCATTTTGAAGGACATTGATCCCTAAACTGATGGGAGCTCTGACACCCTTATCCTTATGACATCTGCCTTAAAATGTGTTGGACCACAGTCTGGAAAACTCTACACGGGAGTACCAGGCTCCACACACTCTTAAGGGAACTGTAGATTTGCCCTCACACATCTAAATTGACAGTGAAAAGCCAAACAAACCACTTGAGCCAAAACAGGCATGCCCAGGTCAGGAAACGTAGCTGGAGAGGCAGAGACATGCAGAGTGTCATCCCAATTAACAACTCTTTCTGGCTAAGGTACCCAGTGAACACAGCCAGACCTCAGCAGATTCTGGAACCCTGTCTAGGCCAAAGGGAACTTGCCAACATGTACCCAGGAGTTAATAACCACTTGCAAACAGTGCACCTTGGCTTCAGCGCCCTCCAAAGAAGAAGCATGCAAAGTAAGAATGNCAGCCAGAGCTCAAAGAGAAAGGCAGAGGTCAAATGCTCTGAGACTTACACATGAACAACCACCAGACAGCTGCTAGGGGGTCTGGGAAGCAGAAGATAAATCCTTTTGCACTCCTCATCTCTTTGCTTACTGAGCAGTTCAAATTGTAAGTTTGGACTTTTTTAAGAACTGAAGAAAGCTGTTTGAGGAGCTACCCCAGTGTGGCACAAAGTAGTTGAAATTCCCTACATCAGAGCCATGGGGAGGGCTTCAAAGCTGCTTCTGTTTCATAGGCTAGTTCTTGAGCTACCCCAAGTCTCAAGTTTAACTTCTAAACAGGTGTAGTAATACTCAACTCACTATACTCTTAGAATAATAATAAGGTCGACAAGAGAAGCTTAAGCATAACGTGTGGCACAAGACAAGTACAGGTATGTGCACACGAGCAGGTACATGAATTTGTGGAAGTCAAAGGACAACAAGGGAGTCAATTCTCTCTTTCATGTGAGTCCCAAGGACTGAACTCAGGTCATCAGGATTGAAAGCAGGTGCCTTTATCCACTGAACTATTTCACCAGCTCACAAGACAGGTTTATAGCAGGTAAATAACAAAATATTGGTTTTCCTGCCTATCCAGCTATATTGGTTTCATAATAGCAGCAGTGATAATCACTATATTCTGGCAGGAGTCAGCAAACTGTGAAGTAGCAGCCTATTTTTGTAAATAGTGTTGTATTAAAACACAACCCCATGTTCTCTTTGCTGATTTTCTATAACAACATTCTCTACAGTAGTGAAGTTGGTTACTTGCAAAGTCTACTAGTTACTTTTGTGTCTATGCAACTAAGATACTTGACAGAAACAACACACAAGCTGTAGGGTTTATTTGAGCTCATGGTTTCAAAGTTATACTCCAGGATGACAGGGGAGGCATGGAACTTGCCACTTCAGGCCGAGGTGTCAGAAGTATGCAGCCCTGACTCTTGTACCTGAAAGACAGGGAGCTTAGGAAATTAGACTAAAAAGAGCAATGGCTATAAACCCAAAATGGTCCCTCTCCCTAGCCTCCTTCCACCAGCCAGGCCCTGCATCCAAAAAGGCTCCGCAGCCTTCAAATTAGTCCCACAGCCGAGGACCAAGTGTTCAAGCTATGGACCAAAGGAGACTCAAACCCTAGTAGAAAGAGGTGATCTGACAGCACATTTACTCTCTGGTCATTTAAGGAAATGTTGACTGACCCTTCCAATAAGTATGCCTGATTTCTTTGAACAGTTTTCAGTCACTGTAACCTTGACAAACTGTATATTATTACACACATAATGAGAATGAGACAGAAATAAAAGTTAGTCTGCTAAGTCTTCCTGTGCAGGTAGGGACACAATGAAAAACTCTATACTAGAAGGAAGTTTGGAAGAGTGACAGACATTCCTGTGACCTACTCTGCCTTTATCCATTTTGTGCTCTCTCTCTCTCTTGCTCTCTTTCCACCCTCCCTCTCCCTCCTTTACCCTCACCTTTTCTCTCTCCCTTTCCTTTTTCTTCCCCCTTTCCTTCTCCCTATGGTCTCTCCTAACCCTTCTTCCTCAGGTTAAATATTTCCCCACCATATGCTGAAATAAATGATTCTGGCTAGAAGGAACTTAATTCCCTTTCCTTACTTGTACATTTGCTTGCTCAGTCATGAAATGCTGCTTACTTTTGTTTCCTGTTTCTGTGTAAAGCAACTTAAGGGAGAAGGGATTTATTTTGTTCACAATTCTGGATCCATCATTTTGGGAAAGTCAAGGCATCATCATTTGAAGCATCTTCAAGATCAAAAGAAGGGAATTGAGTTAAAGTATGCATGTTTGTGCTCAGACCACTTTCTCNGCTCTTCTACAATCCAGGATACCCTGCCTAGGGAATGGTACCACCCATGATGGGCAGATCTTTCTGCCTCAATTAATATAATCAATCAATCAAACAAACAAACAAACTCATAACACCATCAAGACAATCCCTTATTGAGATTTTCTTCCTAAATTATTCAGGNTTATGTCCTTAACAAACCTAATCTAATATTTCTTACTCTCAGAAAAGAAATATTTTTGTTGTTGTTGTTGTTGTTGTTGTTTTTGTTGTTTGTTTAGTTGGTTGGTTTGGTTGTTTGGTTTGTTTGGGGGTTTTTTTGATACAGGGTTCCTCTGTGTAACAGCCCTGGCTATCCTAGAACTCACTCGATAGACCAGGTTGGTCTCAAACTCACAGAGATCCTCCTGCCTCTGACTCCCAAGTGCTGGGGGCTGGGATTAAAGGTGTGTGCCACCACTACCCAGCCCAGAAAAGAAAGTTTTAAGTGTCAGAGTTTCTGAAATACTCATAACTTGACTGATTTCTTGGTCATCCATAGTGCAAGGCCCAATTTTCCAGCACTTGTTAATTTTAAGCTCCCCTGTCTGGTGCTTCCCACTTTATCATCCTCTCATTCATTAATCTTCTCTCTGGGCCAACTGGAGGAGGGCAGGCTATTCTCAGCAGCTCTAGAGATCTGCCGGAGATTTAGACATTTTAGTTCACTTGGCTTTGTGCCCTCTCCTCGAGTCCAAAACGGTAAATGAAACCACCATTTGCATCCCATTTTCCCAACTTCATTCTCCCTCTCTAGGACTCCAACAAATGCATTCACATTAGTGAAACTTAGTGTTCCTCTGAACACATATATTACATAAATGTTAATTCCTTAAACCAAACAATAAATCTTGTTTCAAAAAACCACCTGGTAGAACAAAAGGAACCTAAACTTTGGCCTCATGAGACAGTATCCTTCATTCTGATTCAAGCAGCACTGACCTGATGACTCGCTCGTGACAGTCTCAAGCCTGTGCTCCCGATAGCAGGAAAATATAAACAGTGTTCCCAGATTGCCTAAGCTTGGATCATGATGAAGAGGTGTTTGTAAAGGGCCAAGCACCAAATAAATAATACACGTTTGTCCCACTTTAATTGCTTGAGACCTTCCATCCTGGGGCTTCACCTTTGATGATAGACAGCTCCCAGCCAGGTATAGCATAGTTTCTAACTAACATACGAGAGACTGAAAGGAGAGAGGGTCTAAGTTCATTCTGTCCCAGTACATGCCTCCCTTGTGTGCCATCAAACCCAATCCTGTGACGTACTTCAAAACACAAAAGAATCAAGTAAGTTTGGGAAACACACTGTAAACGATCTTCTTGGAGATTTCCAGAAAATCATAAAAGACCCTGGAAAATCCTGAAGTAAAGAAAGATACGTAATTTGTTTGCCTTAAAATAACATTGGTTTTAAAAATAGCCTCTTCCAAACATGACTAACTCGGAAATACTTTTTGCTCAGCATTAATACCTCTCAACATGCCACAGATTACACGTAAGGAAATAAGGTCCCGCACTTATTAAGCCCAAGTCTAAGCTTAGACTTATCTCTATTTTTCCGGCTCTCATGCTGCTTCATAAAGACATTTTCCACTGTCAATAGTTTTTTTTTGGAGGGGAGAGGGGGCAACCCCTGGGTTCTTTTGAAGTTAGTCCTTTGAACTTAGTCATGCAAACCAGCCTTTGACATCCCTAGATTGCTGCAGGGAAACTGAGGGTTAAGAACGTTGTCTGTGACTGGTGAGTCGTTTCACCTGAATTAAACTCTGCTGTCCCCTTTCTAGCTACGTGACCTCAGTTTCCTCATCCTTGAGGAGTGAAAAATAAAAGACGCTGTATCAGGGATCTAAGAGAGGAGCCAGTGAGACAACCCATATAGGGCACAGGAAGGACAGATGTTTTTAATCAGAGCCGCTGGTTATTATTTTAGCTTTTAGGTGATCCCAGTTTGAGAGAGGAAAAGTAGACACTGCATGTCTGCATGCCTTTTCTGGGACCACACTAATTAATTACTGGAGTGGACTTAGTTTTCCATAGTGTCAGGTTCTTGCTACCAATCTTAGAGACCTATTTCTATTTCAGGCGTCGGCTCCCATCAAAGTGTATCAAGGCTGGTTGATCTTGATGCCTCCTGGGTTTGGTACTTGTCAGTGTTTCTCTCTGGCTCCATCTGACAGCAAACCTCAGTCCAGTAGAATTCCATTCATTCAAATACCAGGTTTCTGGACATTCTAGTCCCCCAATGCCAAATAATTAGTGCATACATTCACACTGCCCTGCTTCTGTGTTGCACTCTATCTATAACCTGTGCCTCCTGAATAAATATCTTTAATTTTTTTACCCTTGGCTCAAGTATTTGAGACCTGTGAAAGAGCCAACTGCATTTTTTAAAATTCTGGTGGAAATAGAAAATAGAGGAGCTATTGTTCCAGGAGAAATGAATTTAAATTTATTTTTGAAATGATTTTCCAGAATTTTATAGGAATCTATAGTATTGCCATTTGGTTAGACCCACTTTTTATTTTCTTGTATGCCTAGGCAAGAAGCAAAAGAGAGNAAACTACTGCTCTGCAGAAATTCTATTTCAAAAATTGAAACCAGACCATAGTAAGGTAGCTTGTGGTCCGAATGTATCAATGGACCTAGTCATTTTTCATTGGAGCTGTTCTTAGGTATACTAAACCACAAATATGAATCTCATTATTGTGTCTAGATGGAAATATTTTATGGATTAAAAATTTGGGGATTTAACTTGGTTGGTAATGAAACTTCTTTTCAAGGAGTGGGAGGAAGGGAGCCACAAAATGCCACCAGTGATTCATCCAAATGCCTTATGAAAGGAAAAGTCAATATAATATCTGGGTCCCTTTGTATTTAATATTGGCCATTTTGCTTAAGTCTAAAGTGGAATGCTAAATTTGGTTAGACAGAACCACTGCCAAATTAGCAACAGTTCACAGATCATTACAACCAAGAGCATTCTAAAACTGAGGTTCACTGTGTTCTAAGTACAGTCTTTGCTGTTGGGTATACAGAGCTGGATGCCTCGTATAATGGCCCTTGCCTTCGTGGAACCAAAACCCCTAGTCTAACTCTATACATGCAAAGCATTGACTAAATTGGTCTAATGTAAAAAATGAAATAGAATCGGCACATTTCTAAAGACATCAAAGTCTCTCAGCATCTTTTTAAAACAGTACTACTCAGTGCAGATAAGAGGATAGGATAAGGATCCTATCCTATCGATAACACAGGTTATTTTAGTTTCACTTGAAAGACAGATGAAGTCTGTCCACTCAAAAGTGGGCAAGTGGGCTTTCTAGAAGTCTTCAAGACACCAGGAACCCCATCCAAAAATATGTTAGCTTCAGCAGCCTCTCAAGGGTGCCCATCAGCTTGCTTCACTCCACAGCACCACCATCAGGTTCTGATCCCAGGGGACTGACAGACTCCCCTTCAGCCTGCCATTGGAAAGTCAGATGGACAGAGCAGCAACTGCTCTCCAATGCTAACCCCTTTCTTTGGCCTCCAATGCAAAAGGTGATGAAAGAAGGGCTTGGGTTCATAACCTCACTCCTTAGTGCCACCCCAGTTTACACATGTGACATAAAATTATACCTCAGTTTCTTCATCTGCAAAATGAAGATAAAACGTTTACCTTGTGATTTGGGAAGAATCTGAAACTGTGTATTCAAAATGTGTATTCAAAATGCTTAGCGCAAGTTCTGGAAAAGTACAGTCAATAGCTGAAATATAATAATCTTCTGTATTTCTATTACCATCAATGGTATACTTGCAAGGCCTCTTCAGTGAGTGTTTGGTTCAGCTAGGCCTTTCCTCCTCCAGTAAGCCCTCCATGAGCTCCTTAACCAAGAGTACCATTTCCTTCCTTAACCCTTTCATTGAGACTGGCACTGCCCCTACCCTTATTCCTGCATATTCCCCAAATTTCCAGGATGACATCTGAGACCAGGACACAGCTCTTTACTCAGTCCCTCGTCCCCAGTGTTCTGCACACTGTGAAACCCACAAAGAGTAAGAAGCAATTATCGCTGGAGAGAATCTCATCATACCTGCTGTTTCTGTTGACCCAGGAACATGCAACATGTTCCCAGTGTTTGGTGACACTTGAGAGTATCGTGACCATTTAAAACAGCCATGCATGGGCTGAAAAGCAGTTACAGTTGTGACTGTTCAGGAGGAGATTTTAAACTTTCTTATTATAGAGAACATATGTGTTGTGGCTACTGTGGTGTCACTCATGCTTAACTAGGGGCATACCGCATGGTAGGTATTTGATAAGGGTGGATGGGTGGATGGGATAATGATATACATGATCAGGAATTCTAGAAAGTTCTTAGCACAGTAGCCCTCCTAGTTCTTTTCCCTGATAATTCTCTCTGAAGACCATTACAATGGACTCAGGCTAAGCATTAATGGAAACTTTTCATACGCACTTCCTTGTTTTTATTATTTTTATTTTAGTTTTGAGACTGTAATATAATTACAGTATTTCTCCTTCCCCCTTTCTCCCTCCAAGTCTTCCCATATACCCCTCCCTGCTCTTCTTCAAATTCATGGCCTTTTTTTCACTGTTATTGCATATATATATATATATATATATATATATATATATATACATTCCTAAATATAACCTGTTTGGTCAATATAATATTACTTAAATGTATGTTTTNAGAGTTGGCCTTTTGGCACTGGATAACCAATTGGTGCATTCTTCCCTACATCCTCTCTCATTCCCAGCATTCCTCAGTCACTTAAAGTTCTTTGTATAGGGTTGAGGCCTCGTGGGCTTTCCCTGTCCACTTTCTCATGTTCATTGGTGTCATCTGCATTCAGCTCATATTTGATTAGTCATGTTGGTGAGACTTATGGGTATAGCTTCAGATATTAGTAGGAGACACAATCTCACAGCAAATTCCCCTATCCTCTGGCTCTCACAATCTTTCTACCCTCCCTCCCCTTCTGCAGTGTTCCTGAACCTTATGTGTGGGAAGGTTTTGTAGATATATCCATTAGGACTGGGCTCCACAAGTATGCATTTTGATTGGTTGTGGTTTCCTGTAGTAGTCTCCATCTGTTGTAAAGAGAAATTTCCTTGGCCCTATTTTTTTTTATTTTTTCCCAGTTTTACTGAGGTAGAGTTGAAAAGCATTGATGTATATTATGATTATTGATAGACAGATAGAAATGGTTACCAACTTAAAGGTAATAAACAACATATCTACTCACATAGCTGCTTTGTTTATATATGATGATAACACCAAAGACCTACTATCTTAGCAAATTCCAAATATACAATGTAATATTACCAATCCATTTCACCATAAGGATTCTCATAAATAAGTATATGCTGTGGTAACTGTGTATGGCTGCTTAGGGTTATATATGCAGTATAATCCCACAGTGGGACTTCCCACAAGTATGTCATTATTTGTCAGCAACATCCGTATGTGCATCATGTGCCTGGGTACCACTGATGTGCTTCTAGACTCAGTGATCCCATACTGTTGGTTGTAATCCCTGCTCAAGAGTGATTTTGATTCTATAATTTGATTTCTGTCTGTATATGGAAAGCACTGTGAGGCTGGGCCAAATGTTTTCCATTAAGAGAACAGTTTTGAAAGACTAAACCACAGACAGGCTGTTCTGAAGAAATCGCTGGCCCGGTGTCATGGACAACCATCCCAGCAGCAGCTCTGGGCCTCGGAGAAGCCTTGGCCAAAGTTCTGACCTCCCAGAAAAGAGCCCCACCCAGCTCATTCACTCCCTTGTTCCTGCTACTGAATTAGACTAAGGCCGAGGGAATCCTGGGTCTGTAGCCACAGTCTTTTCCTTCTCCTAAAGATTTCAGAATGTCCCTGATACTAGGCTAACTGTGGGAACTAGAGAGATGATTCAGTAAGTAAAGGTGTTAACAAAATAAGCCTGGTGACCTGAGTTTAGATCCCTAGAACCATGTAAACAGCCAGATGAAATAACAACAGTATGTAATCCCAACACTCCTTNAGCAGTATGAGAGACTGAGACAGAATCACCTAGAAGTTCATGGACCAGCTAGTCCAGTATGCTCGGTACAGCAGAGAAGCAAGAAAAACCTTGCCTCCAACAAGGTGCAAGATGACAACTGGCTCCCAAAAGTGACCTCTGCCCACCACATGTGCACACATGCATGCATGCATACAGACACACATGAACAATTAATTTTAAAAAACTAGGAAGATGGGGAAAGATAAAGAAACAGTGGGCTTGAGAAAAGAAATGAATAGGTGTTTGGAGAAGGAAGGACTTCTCAATAGTACCTTAAAAATTTATTNTCAGTCAGAGAGCAGCCTCTTGCTAGCCTCCTTCTCCAAACAAGACACAAACAATCATGCCTACTAGGTATAAAACCACTTTCTTTTAATTCATAGCTAAGAAGTGTTTCACATAAACTGTCTTCTCACTTGCAGTTGGTACTGATGTTGTCATTTTACAGATGTTAACATAGAAGCCCAAACAAGCATTGTTTTATATCCCCTACCACAGCTACTAGGTGGAATTATGTGGAATTGCTACTACCCAGTCATGTTTTACCTCAAGACAATTTATGACTTTTATGGCTCATATTAATAGGAAGAGCAGAGTCGAGCTATAATGATATTTAACTTCCCCAAGAGCAGATGTTCTCAAATATCATATAGTCTGTTTTATGACATTTGTTCATTTTCACATTTATAATTCCTTTCAGGAAAGATCTATTTCTATGTCTGCTTTCTTGACTGTCCTGTGACTTCATTAATAGCAACAAAGAGCTGTCAATCACTGGTCTCTGAAAATCTCTACTATTCCAAGGCCTATTATGACATCATTGAGCCGATCTCTATTGAAAGGGGAAAAAAAAAACAAATCATTTTTTAAATGAATTAAGTCAAAAGTCTCTGAGACAATTGGCAGTCCCACTGACATGTTCCTGGGCACCAATTAAGGCACAGGGACCCTATCTCAAATAGCTAATGACTAGCCAGTGCTCAAATTCAGGCCCTAAGGGTTTAGAAGGGTCTTAGCTTGTCAGTTCAAGTTTTCTCTGTGTTTATTCACCCAGAGTGTGCTGGACTCACTCAAGTGAGGGGGTCAGATGTCCTTGGAAAACAAATCCACACTTAAGGCTGTTTCCTGGCTCCTGACTCTTCTTGACACATTCCAAGAAGGAATTTATGGATGTTGGGAGGGACAAAGGGTGAGGAATTTGTAGACCATTTTAGAAGCCTGTGTTAGCAGCCCTATGCTTGACTGACTGAGCACAATAAAATTCTCTTCGCTGTAAGCCAGAAGAAAATTTTGCTGTAATACTTTAGAGTTGCCAAAATGATGTGGAAACAAATTTCATCTGCATTTTAAAAAATGGAATTATTGTTGTCTATCCAAGTCAAGGATTTTCCATGTATGTACCTAAGTCAAAAAGATAAACACATTCCATGAGCTACTAATCACGATTTCACCAGAAGTGTGTCTCCAATCACATAAAGCTATCCAGATAAAGATGATACTGTCTAAAACTGAAATCATGTATTGTTTATTCTCCAGTTGTGAGTGACCAGGGAAAATATTCAAAGATTAACTCCTTTATTCCACAGTAGTCTCCGGCCTGTGGAGAGATGTCTAAAANTAATCCTTAGTTTATCTCATGCTGCTTCTTAAAGGTTAAAATCTCCATGTGCTGATGTGTGCATTCCTGTCATCAATTTTGTCATCCATAAACTACAACAGCACTTGTTCCTGTGGAGACATGAAGACAACTCCACACTTGCTTCCCTGGGATTGATAAGTGCTAATCCTGCCCAATGTTGGCTTTCTCAGCTATTGGTAGAGAAGCTCAAGTCATCAGCCACGTACAATAAGCTCCAGTCCCTTTATTACCACTCACTTGCCATAAATAGAAGATTCTAGGGGGCTGGAGAGATGATGCTGCCAGTAAGAGCATTTGCTGCTCTTCTACAGAACCCAGGTGTGATTCCCAGCACCTACCCGGCAGCTCACAACCATCTATAACTTGAGTTGCAAGGGGCGACTCCCTCTTCTGGCCGCAACAGTCAACAGGCATTCATGTGGTATACTGATACACACGTAGGTAAACATTCATGCATATAATAAATTTTTCCAATGATAATCATCTATCTGTGTTTTTTAGGAACTTTGTAGATTACATTGTCCCTCCTGAAATTATAAAAGCACAGTTACCCAAACTTGACCATGTCTAACCTAAATCTCTCAAACTGCAATCACAACTAATTTCCCCAAAGTCTGCCCCCAAAGAAGACAAAAATCAGCCAGTTGTCTGCATGCAGGAGAATATTTTGTACCACTAACGTCATTCCTTCTCTCCATTTCTACCCTCTCTAGAGCACATATTTCTACTTCTAGCAAATTGATCTTCACAAGGCTTACTTTCTCATACACCAATGATTTCTACAGCTTCTCTGATCTAGGTCCAAGTTGCCATTGATTTNGGGACTGGATTCCACTAAGAGGTCAAGTTCCAGCTTAAGCAAAAGGAACTATTGGCAAAGATTCTTGCTACGCTGTGATCCCAAGAGTGCGACAGAATGACATGTCCTGTTGATGAGTGTCTATAATGGGCCAGACAACATACTCAAGCTCTCATACAGATCTCTAGTCCTTGATTCCCTCTGGTGTGTGGTGTGTGGTATGTGTGTGTGTGTGTGTGTGTGTG
>LZPO01009027.1:7648-24542 GCA_001675575.1 Neotoma lepida | reverse complement strand
AAGACTCCTGGATGACAGTATAGACTTTGCTGTGTCCTGTGACCTGGCCACTGTGAAGCATGTATCTGCAGTTCCTTACTGAGAAACAAGAAGATGTGCCTTTGTATATTTTCACTGGCATCCTTCACCTAAGTGTGGATATATTTTGTTTCTGATCTAACAAATAAAGCTTGCCTGAAGATCAGAGTGCAGAGCTAAGCCACTAGATAGCCACAGAGGCCAGACAGTGTCAGCATACACCTTTAATTCCAGCATTTGGGAGGCAGAGGCAGACTGATCTCNGTGAGTCCAAGGTCACCTTGGGCTACACAAGATTGATCCAGTCTAAAAGAGAAATAGAGACAGGCAGTGGTGGCACACACCTTTGATCGCAGCACTTGGGATCTCACACCTTTAATCTCAGCACTAGGGANGAGGAGACAGGAAGTGATGTGACAGGGTGGAGAGAGGAATAGAAGGCTGGAGGAGACAGGAGCTCAGCCCCTTTCGGCTGAAGAGTTGGTGAGGTGAGAGGTGGCTGTAGCTTGTTCCTTTGTCTCTCTGATCTTCCAGCATTTACCCCGATATCTGGCTCCGGGTTTTTATGGAGACCAATTAGGATTCGAGTTACATCTAAGAGTAAAGACAGGTGACACATCACTATTATGTTGTGGGCAATAACTGTGTGGGGAAAAAAAAGCTGGATGCAAGCACCAGCATGTAATTTCAGCACAATAGCGGCAGAGATAGAGGATGCCTGGAGCTGGCTGGCCTATCAGCCTGGCCTAATTTGCATGCTCCAGGCAAGTGAGATATGACCAAAGAAAGGTGGATGGTGCTTGATGAATGACACACAGGTTGTCCTCTGGTTTCAATAGGCATGCATGTGTCACACACACACACACACACACACACACACACACACACACAAACACACATGGTTATATATCTAGTCCATCACTCTATCTGATGGATAAGAACAACAGGCTGTGGCTATAGGAATTTTATTCTGTGATGAAATAGTAGAAAATCTCTCACATCCTGAGAAAGACATAAAGACAAGAGACATTTAGAACTCTGAAGATATGTGACCAGAAGAGACTCTCTACAACATAACATTGATTGTCAATAATACAAAGCAAAGTAAAATCTGAAAGAAAAGAGTGTCAAGTCACAGAATTCATCAACAGNTTTTTTTTAGCAGAAACACTAAAGTATTTAAACTAGATATTATAAACATAGTCTTGTTGTGAGGCATATTTCAATATGTGATAAACAGGACAAATTGTATCAATTTTCAGTACATTTAAGCAATAATCCTTGATTTGCTTCTTGAAGACCAAAATTTTGATTCATGATGTGAAATTTTAAGTACTACTTATGAGAAAAGTTCCCACACCATGAAGAATAAAAAATGAGTTCTCATAGGGTAAACCATTTTCTTCTAACAGCTACAACTGTATCTATCCATAATATACTTGTAGGAAATTATGTTGGGCTCTATTCATTCATTTGTTGGTTATGAATGGACTAAAGCATTTTGACAATAAATGCCTATCTGGAAATAAAGAATGACTATTAGAAGGACAACTTGGGAGCTTGGTTATATGTCTATAAGACAGAAGACTCATTACTCACNTTTGCTATTAAACGTTAAACTGGATAGGTTTCAAATAAAATCACTTTCTGTGAAATAAAGTTTTGAAAGTGAGAGTTTAGGTGAGAGTTTAAATGAGTTGTATTTGAACACATAAACAATTAAGATGGTATCATCACTCTTTTTAAGATCTAGCTTTAAAATGAATGAATATGTGTGAATTAAATTTACACCAATAACCACATTTTACCAAAGAACTATTGATCTAATAATANAGTTGGAAAAATCATGTTTCACACACATGTATGCAAANACACTCTACACAGAGGCATTTTAAGTATAGAATATGTCTTTTTATCTTATTGTCTGCAACTTTGCTCTAATGGCTCGTCCAATCTATTCTTCATTATCATATGCACAAGCAGTATCATTGTGGCAGGAGTTAGCACAAGTTACTGGCTTGTTAATTTCCTCAGCTTGGGAGCCAATTACAAGAAAAAAAATCAAAATGTGCTATTTGCCCACTGGACTGGGTGATTCATGCCACATGCACTGACCCTTCTAACGACCTTTCACTNTTTGGGTATTTCTACCCTGGTGAAAGAAACCAATCCCAATTCGGAGGGAAATTTGGGAGGGTTAATCATGAGTTTTCCATTCTAAGAAGTTCTTCAGTCTCAAAGGATCACTAGTTAATCATTGCCCTCAAGACCTTCAAATAGTATTACATTCAATAATTTACCACAAGTATCTATTGGCAGGACTCAAAATTATTGATGTGGTGGTTTCGAAGTGAAAGGAGACAATGCAATCAAAGAATAACAAAGAAATGTGACTATAAATACTGAAGAGGTGAAGCACAAATGCTAAGTCCTTCTCTGAGGGCATCAAAAACAATATGTTTCATCCTCCACAGTAAGCCTTGAAAAATGCTGAATGTCCACAGAAAAACTCAGTAGGGGCTCAGTACTCAGGCTTCTGTTTGACACTAGCCATGTGTGCACTGTGTGCCTAACACCTACCAAAATACCAGACTCCATGGGGAAAGCAANTATACGGTGTAAAAGTCTGATCTTCTATACTTTTTAAAAATTTTTATTTCAAAATGTTTTCATGCACTGTTTTGATCATATTATTTCTCCTCTTCCAATTCCTCCCTGATCCTCCCCACATTCCTACCTACCCAACTTAATGTTCTTTCTTTCTCCATCTCTCTCTCTCCCCCCAAAATAAAAAATAAAAAAACACTGGAAATATCAAAACAGATGAAGTTTTTAAAAAAGAATAATATAAAAAATATCAAAACAAAATGTACACATGTATGCATGTGTACATAGACACACACACACACACACACACACACACACACACACACAAAACCCAACAACAACAAAAATAATATGACATCTAATATGGAGTCCATTTTGGCTAGGCCAGCAACACCTGGGCATAAGGCTTGCCTTGGAGTGTGATTAATACACCAAGTGACACTCCATTGGAGAAAATTGATTTTCCCCTTCCCAACAGGTATCAATTGCAGATAGCTTTTTGTTCTGGGTAGAACTTTGTGTCCATTTCCTCTTCTCAGTGCTGGAATTGTGTCTTTTTTGAATCTATTCAGGTCTTCTACATGCAGTCACAGTCTCTGTGAGTTCATATATGTATCAGTCTTGCTATGTCTGGAAGATACAACATGTGCATGTCCTGGAAGTCATGCACTATCTATGGCTCTTACAATCTTTCTTTCTCTTCTTTCACATAGATCTCTGGGCCTTGGAGGAAGGAAGTTGATAAAGAAATTCCATTTGAGGCTTAATGCTGCAAGGCCCCTCATTCTCTGTATATTATGGATCAATGACCTCAACATAATGCCAGATTTTCCTTGCCTGATACAAGACAAAGTAGGAAGTAAGCTTGAACTTGTTGGCACATTAAAGGACTTTCTGAATGATGCCATTAGCATAGGCATTAAGAACAATTAATAAATGATACTTCATGAAACTAATATTTTCTGTACAGCAAAGAACATTACCATTTAAGCAAAGTGGCAGCCTACAGAATGGAAAAACCATCTTGACCAATTATACATCTAATAGAGGGTTAGTATCTATACTATATAAACAAAAATAACAATAACAACAACAAAACCTGAACATCAAGACATCAAATAACCCAATGAAAAAGAGGTATAGCACTAAGCAGAGAGTTCTTTTGTTCATTGCTGGTGGGAGTGCAAACTGGAATAGTCCATATGTGGAGGTTCCTCAAAAGACTGAAAATTGATANACCACAACTATACCCTTGGACATACACCTAAAGGACTCTACATATTACTACAGACATACTTGCTCATCCATGTTGATGGATGCTCTATTCATAATAGCCGGAAATTGGAAGCAGCCTAGCTGTCCACCAACTAATACATGGATAACAAAAAAATCTGGTACATTTACACAAAAGAATATTATTTAACTGTTATGAAAAATTAAATCATAAAATTCGCAGATAAATGGATGGAAATAGAAACAATTATCCTGAATGAAGTTACATAGACCCCAAAAGACAAATATGGCATGTTTTTCATATATGTGGATGTTAGCTTTTAAGCTTGAAATATGTATGTTTCAACCCAAATAACCACAGAAGTTAGGTAGGTAGTAAGAGGCTCAGGAGAGGAGAGGATCTCCCAAGAAAAGGGAAAGAGAATATAGTGCTATGGAGAAATAAGGGGGAAATTAGAATAGGAGGATTAAATAGGAAGGGGGTGGGAGGTCAGTGTAAAGGGGGAAATATAGGGAAGGGCAACTAACAGTAATGGCCTTTCAAAAAGCCATAAGGCCTTTTTAAAAGTCACACTATCCTAGATGTTCCTCAGAATATGTACACATATGAAAAGAATTTAAATGAGGTCAACACCTATGGAGGAGACAGTACCCCAACTAAACACCTTATGCCACCAAGTTAAACCTCCAATGCCAGTAGTGGGTTATATATTGTTGAATTGTTCAAAGGGATCCATAGACAACCCCCTCAAGAGATCACAGGTTATTGCTATAACATTGATTACTCTCCTTAACCTGATGGTAAGACCCTTTAGCTGAAGACACAGTTTATTCATGTCAATGAACATGGAGAAATAGAGCCAGTGTCCAGCTAGAAACTTGACCACTATTAACTAGAAGGTACTTTTCACACTACCAGGGAAAAGTTATCATAGATTTCACAAGCTACAAACCCTATGACATACATCAGAAACCTGCCCACAGACATTTGGGTGCAGTAGTGGTATACATGTTATGGAAGTACCCAATCACATTTCTTAAACTTGGATTTAAGGCCCACCCTGTGAAATGGAACCCATACATGACACTAAAGTAGCAAAAAACCTGAAAAAATATAGGTCATGGACCATAGACAAAAGCCAACATATTATTCTTCTAAAGGAACANAGCCATAAAATAACTTCTAATGATATATTCCTATATCCATGTAAAACAGCTTTGCTCAACACTCCTCAGAAAAGCTTGTTCTTGAAGTAGATGATAGCTAACAAGTCTGTGTTTTAATAATCTTTAGAAAGTAGGGTGCTGATACTGTTCCAAGTCTAAGTTGACAGAATAACAAAAATGGCACTATTAATATTTTTATTCATTTATTTACTTATTTACTCTGTGTGTGTGTGTCTGTGTGTGTGTGTGTGTGTGTGTATGCAGGCCCCAGGGGAGGCCAGAAAAAGATGTCAGATTCCTTGTAGCAGTTATAAATGGTTGTTAGATGCACTCTGTTCCCCCATGCAAAGCCAATCCATCAGGGTCCTCACTAGCGCTACAACAGGAACCAGCTTCAGCCTCATTTCCGCTGTCCATGCCTCTGGTGGATGCCACAAACCACCCAGTCCTTCTTTCCCTCCCCCCACTAATTGCTGTGTCCCAGGCCTTAGCTTGTATGGACANCCCCTGCTCAACCACAGGCCACACCTGCCAGAAGACCAGATAGCCTGCCCACAGATCTTCTCTGTTCTCTCTGATCACACAGACCATCCCTTCCTGATGTCCCTCTCCTGATTCTTCCCTGAATTACAGCCTCCAACACCAGCAGGCATTCCCTATGAACACACCAGCCTAGCAGGCTAGCAAAACAGGCAACACACAGTCATCACACTCTCTGAAAATCCAGAGAGCAAAGAGAAACCAAGGAACAGAAAAAACACAAGCTAACAAACAAACAAAAATCCCAGCAAAGACAAACTCAACTCAAAAATCAGCACTTTGACCTATAATCACAGCAAACACAGATGCCTAGATGCCAGTGTGAAAACCTGATCAATAACTGTAACAGGCTTTCTTTTGGGCCACCAATCACTCCCAAATCCTGACACAGAGACTTGTTATTAGCTATGAATGTTCAGCCTTATNTTATGCTCANTTCTTGCTAGCCCTTATAAATTAATTTANCCTGTTTCTCTTTATCTACATTTTGCCTCAGGGTTTTTTTTACCTTTCTTTCTTNCTGTATGTCCTGTTTTCACCACTTGCTCTGTGTCTGNCTGGCTGGCAGCTGGCTGGATGGCTCTGGGTATCTCCTCTTTATCTCCCTCCCTCTCTCCTCTTCTCTCTTGTTCTCCCAAGCCTAGATTCCTCCTCCATTTATTCTCCCTATCCACCAGCCCCACCTAGCTATTGGCCATTCAGCTTTTTATTAGACCAATCAGGTTCCTTAGGCAGGTAAGGTAAAATAGCAACACATTTTTACATAATTAAACAATCACAGCATAAACAAATACAACACACCTTCACACAAAGTAATATTCTGCAACATAAACAAATGCAACACATCTTTCCATAATTAAAGTAGTTTTCCACAACAGNTAACAGCCAGGACAATATGTCTCCACTAGAGTNCAGCTATCCTACCACAACTGGCCCTGAATATTCCAACATAGATAAAGCACCAGAAAAAGATTTTAAACCAACTATGTGGAGATGATAGAAGTCTTTAAAGAGGAAATAAATAAATTCCTTAAAGAAAGCCAAGAAATCACAAACAAACAATTGGAGTAAATAAAAAAAATCCCTTAAAGAAAGCTAAGAAAAAAAAAACTTGAAGGAAATGAATAATACTATTCAAGACCTGAAAATGGAAATAGAAGTAATAAAAAAAAAACAAGAAAAATCACAAACTGAGGGAATTCTGGAAATGAAAAATTTAGGAATTCAAAGCAGAACTACAGAGGCAAGCTTCACAAAGAGAACATGAGAGATGGAAGAGAGAAACTCAAGCATTGAAGAAATGGGTACATTAGTCTAAGAAAATTTTAAATCTAAAATATTCCTGACACAAAACATCCAGGATATCTGTAACACTATGAAAAAAAAACTAAGAATAATAGAAATAGAGGAAGGAAAAGAACCTCAGGTCAGAGGCCCAGAAAATGTTTTCAACAAAATCATAGAAGAAAATTTCCCTATCCTAAAGAAGGAGGTGCCTGTCAAGGTACAAAANGCATACAAAACACCAGATAGATTGGACCAGGAAAAAAAAGTCCCTTTGCCACATAAGAATCAAAACACTTAATATATAGAACAAAAAAAGAATATTAAAAGTTGCAAAGGGGGAAAGACCAAGTAATATATAAAGGCACCTATTAAAATTACACCTGGCTACTCAGTGGAGACTCAGAAAGTCTGAAAGTCTGAAGGACCTGGCAGATGTGCTGCAGAATCTAAGAGACCACAGATGCCAGCCCAGACTTCTATACCCAGCAAAACTTTCAACTACCATAGATGGTTCAGATAGACAGACAGATAGATAGATAGATAGATAGATAGATAGATAGATAGATAGATAGATAGATAGATAGATAGACAGACAGATAGACAGATAGATGGATAGACAGATAAATGGTTGTTAGGCATTTTGTGTGTGCTGGGAATCAAACTCTGATACTCTGATACATGGAAGGAACCCAAAGCCAGTTCTATCAGGTAAGTGATAATTACAATGAAGTTTGAAATTATAACTTATTCTCTCAAAACTTCAATAAAGTTTATTGGATAAAGTATCCACAAAGCAACCTGTTATTCATTTTAACATTTAATTTGAGAATTTTTAATTTCTTAGTGGAATTAGAAGGGACTAGATAGTGATTGCTAGTACCCTCTCCTATTACTAACCTTGTTGTTCTATATTGGTAAGGACACTCAGAGATATTCAGAATTTTCCCAGTTTCTTCAATTGTACAGGTCATAACTTGATTGGACTTAGTGCCAGAATATACTATACAGTATTTTACAGTATTCTGCAACTAACCTTTCTACTGCCCTACCTGAGAATTGATATATTACATGTTACCTGTTAGCTTTGCTTATCTGTTCTGATCTCTGATCACTCAACTCCTTTGTTAATTTATTGATTGACATTTCACATCCAATGGTGAATGTACCACTAGAATNTTCAAACTTAGGGTCCTCAATTTATCAATACAGATGAACGTTTTCCCAACATGGAGACTATTTAAGAATTGATTTATAAGTACTGGATTGTGGTAGGACTTCTGATTCTAACTTTAACCAAGATAAATTTAAAAAAATGGTTTCCTGAACTTCAAAGATGATTAGATGTTGCCTTTTGGGAGGAACGATGCTTCCACTATTCTCCTTGTCTGTTGTGGAACCAGAGACATAAACCTTGCACCAATTACACGAATCAATCCAGTTTTTGTAGCTGGTGGTGTGGTACTATGACCATAAATTGGTTGGATTTAGCTNTTATTCCAGTATTTTCCTTTCATATTTTTCAGAACTTATTCAGAATANAGTGGGGCCAGTTAGGTCAAGGTCATAACAGAGAAACATAGTTTATGTTGGGAGATGTTCAATTCCTTACATAGAAATATTTGTGTCATATAAATGGTGCCTTCTAGGCATTATTATATGTTTTCAAGTAAAACTCATTAGTCAAAGTCCTTAAAGATACTTCCTAAATATCAAACCACAAAGTAATTCCATCCTACTCAACTATTAAATCATTTTGAAATACATATTTTAGTTGACAAAATAGCTACATACAAGGCAGTGTGATGTTTTTCTCTGTATGTGTGGTAGAACAATTCAGTAAAACTAATGAACATATCTGGTATTTCACCATTCCTATTTTCTTCAAGGAAAGAACAAAAACTCTGATTTCTGGGTCTACTTAGGGATTTAAGGGAGAGAGGAAAGAGGTAGTTGTAAAGGTGAGATCTAGTGNTAAGATGAGAGAGATCTTTGGTAGTGAATTCTAAGACAAAATTACATCATTGGTCCACAGCTGTTCTTCAGCTTCTTATCTGGTGATGGAATTTCTGCATATAATTCTCTCATGCTGAACCATCAGGCATGTGGTCCTAATCAGAGCAGAGTCACGTCACCATCATGCCCTTTAGCCTCCCCAAACTGCAAACTAAATAGAAATAGAGAAACTCATTTACACTAGTCTACAGAATGTAAATTTAGTGCAATTGTTAAACAAAATGTAAGAAGATTCCTATGCTCTGTTATGAAACAAATTAATCTAAGGTAAGTAGCAATTCAAAGAGTAGGCAGCCGCTAGTAAACAATAATTGCCTCAGGAAGAATACAGAACTTTTGGGGAATATTAGAAATATTGTGTGGCTTGATTGTGTTGTATTGTGGGTAATATGGGATACTAATCTACTAAAAAATACAACTAAGATATATACATATATATATATGTATTCTAGCAGAATAAAGTTTATATAANAATGAGTTGAAAATAATAATTGAATTGGATGGATAATAAAAAATATAATGTTTGCACATCCATATTTATTGTTGCTCTACTCTTGATAGTAAGGAAATGCTATCCATCAACAGATGAATAGATAATGAGATTGTGTACATANAAAAAATAGAATATTATTCAGCTGAAAAAGAAAGATGAAATGTGCCAGAAAATAGAAAGTATAACATGAAGCAAAGCGACCCAAACCTGGATGGCAGGGGAATGAATGTTCTCCTTCATATATGAACCCTAGCCTGTAATATATTTGTGTACATGGTGTAAAGTATGGGTAAAGTCTAAATATTTAGAAAGAAGACCAAAATAGGGTAATATTATGTGATGAGATAGAAGAGAATGTGGGCCAGACACATGATTCAGGAAGGAGAATATAAAGTTATTTTTTTTCGTTTAAACTCTGTCATAGGATATTATTTTCATGGTGGATATGTGAATTCCACACATCTGTGTATTGAAGTAGCAAGAATCATTGTTACATTCCACAAGAACCCAACATGTAAAGCAGTTGCTGCTCTAGTCTCAGATTTTTTTAAAGCCTGTTGACCATCAGTGCAATAGGAAATTGTACATGATTAGTCCTGAATGCATTTGACATATTGACCCATTGAAAACATGATTTTTTTCTAATTCTATTTCAAACTACACCAAATAACTCTATTATAATGTTATTTGATATGTACATTTGTCACCATGTGTAAAATGAGTACACAAGAGTTTTAATTTAGTTTTTTAACGAATATAGATGATTTTAGAATTTCAATGATGGTCACATAAAATTTTTCAATATAGCTTTATCTACTTTATNCTTGATATTTTCATTAATAAACAACAAATAATGAACAGGTTTCAGGGAAAAGAATCCCTTTATTCCTAAGGATGTAAATTAGCTCAGTCACTAAGAAAATCAGCATAGAAATTTATCATAAAACTAAAATTAAAGCTACCATAAGACCCAGATCTGTAATCTCTCAGTATATGTTTAAATGAATCAAAGTCTGCCTGCAATAGATACTGATGTTTATTTGCACACTATACTCAAGAATGACGTTTAGAAGAATTGTTTATCAAAAATAAGTAGGCACACACACACACACCCCAGACAGCACTGGGGAGAACAGACCCCACACCTCTCCTAGGCAACACAATAGAACTAACCTGGTGGCATGGATGCAGGTGAGCAGGCCCTGGGCCTGAGCATGTGAGCCTGGGAGAGCTGGGCTTATCCCTGAGCTGGGCAAAGTGGGAGAGCTGGGCTTATCCCTGAGCCTGGCAAAGTGGGAGAGCTGGTCTTGTTGGTGAAGGCACAGGAGAGCAGAGACACAGGAGAGTGGGTGGNCTGACCAACTTAACTACCATCCAGACCCAGATCCAGGGCTTTGAGTTGGCCNACCCCAACATCNACCCCATCTNAGAACTGCTGGAGCACGTGAAGGGGCCGGTCCTGCAGAACCAAAGCTGCAGGACCTCCATGACAGGGCAACAACAGGACATCTGAGAGAAGTCCTGGTGAAAATCCAGTATTGATAGTGCAACAGAAGCCAGAGGCCTTGAGTCAGACCNATGACTCATTGCAATGAACATTTGCAGGTAAAGCTGTTTGGGCAAAGAGTATACTGGGTGACCACAGCTTCCACAGCTAGATTTTTTCATTTTTATTTTTTATTATTTTTATTTTTTTGTTTTCTTTTGGGGAGAAGGCTGCAAGGGTGGAGGGCAGATATGGAGGGACAGGGAGATGAATTCACAAGGAATCAATGAAAAGTTAAAAAATAAATGGGCAAAGAATGTGGAATGCATATACAATAGGATTATTCAGCTATAAAGAATAAAATCTTGTCCATTTCAAGAAAATAGATGGAACTCAAAATTATTTTTCCCTTCATATTTTCTTATATGGATGTTAAAATTTTGTTCTTTAAAGTCTTTAATGCATTGAAAGATAACTTGTATATGCTGTGAAGCAAAGTTTCAACTTCACTCTTTTATTTGTAGAAATGGAGGTTTCTCCTGCAATGCTTTTAAAGCAATCATACCTTCCTCATTGAAAGGTGTTGGCACCATTGTCAAGAATCAGAACCCATATTCATGAGAGTTTATTTCTACATTTTCCATTCAGCACTACAGATATATGCATCTCTATTTACACTTTCATTCTGCCAGTTTATGGTAAGTTTAGAAATGAAGAAAATGGCATACCACCAGATAATCTCTTTATGTTTGCTGAGGCCTTTCAGGTTTCATGTCTACTATGTGCCAGTAATACAGTGAGCTTCCCCCTTCCTGGTGGAACATTATTAGCAATGTGACAAAAAGCAAATTTGATCTGTAGAAATAAATGAAGCTAGCCAGATTCAGAAAGAATCAAATGTTAGTTTGAGATTTATGGAATCTACAAGGCAGGAAAGAAGATGTTGTAAGCATTTAAAAAAAAAGATTACATAAGAGGAAAGAAATTCAAACAGTGGGAAGGGAGAAAAAGTTAATTCAGGATATGTATGTACCATATATAGTAATCAAAACCATAATCCACATTCTGTAAAATTGTTTCACACTAATAAAAATACTCAACTTCAGAAAANTATCTAAGTTTACTGATGCTATGAAATGGCATCTAAATTTCTTCATTTTCTAAAACTGAATAATGTTGAATTATCTGTATTTATCGTATTTTTGCTTATTCTCCTTATCCTTATATTTTCCACTTATTCTGGGCATTGTAAATAAGGCTACTTTGAGCTTTGCTATAAAAAATATCCCTTTTAGTTCCTACTTTGAAATCTTTTGTAAATATAGGAAATATATCTAGATGAACAATGGTCTCATGTAATATTTAATATTTAGCCTTCTGAACAAAGTTAATTTTTCTCCACAAGGGCATCATCTTTTAAACACTTAAACAATTTAGTCATGAAATGAAGACTGAATGGTTTTATATATGCAATGTGATATAATATGTAGCTACAATATTCCCCAAATACTCCCTTGATATAGATTCTAAGACCTACAGAGTAGATAACTACAACCATAGATAACTTCAGATTCTATCTATACTGTTTTACTATTTTAGTCTGCCCTCCATACACAATGAAGTTTTTTGAAAATTAAGCAAAAAGTAAATTAGCAATACTAACTCCCCCAAAATAAAGTATAACCATGTTGTGTAGTAAGTTTGTTTTCTTTCTCTAAAATATCATTTACTGCCCTGCACTCACTGGTTATTGTGACATGAGAAGATGCCAATGCCTGCATGATGTCACAGTGAAGTGAGTAGGATANCATTTTAATTGTGAAATGTTTTAAGCTAACAAATCAGTTTTACTGCAAGGCATCCATTGGAACAGCACAGAAGTCATCTTAAAGCAGGATGCCAGTAAGTGACTTAGACATGAGTTGTTTACACAGAAAAGGGGNCTGATCCCCATTTCATCAGAACAGAAAAGGGTGGCACCAGATTTCATCAGACTAACCAGGAAACCTCTCAGTTTAAAGCTCGAGGATTATTTACTTCAGTAATTTCTACATAATATGTTCAACCAGCAGATTATTCTTGGTAACCAAAACTGAGGATGCCAAAACCAAACTTCAAGGATAGGATACTGATACTGTTTATGTTAGATCCATCACCTACACGATGTCAAGTATAACATTCACTGTATCAATAAATTGTCATGTGGTGTTTAAGCATCCTGAGAAGCTGGCTGTGGAGGCAATGCTGGCCCCTTGGATCTGTGACCCCAGCACATTTGTTTCAAAGTGTCCTCCAAGACCCTTTGTTCAGGAATGGGCTGTGTTCCCAATCCAGCCCCAGAGAAAGGAGAAAGGAAAACCACTTCCCCAGGCATTGCTGTCAGATGATATGTGTGATCTGATGTTCTCTAGTCATCTGTTGCTTAAGGTTTTATTCTTGTTCTCCTTCTTGCTATATAGGAATAAACTCAATCACAACCCAAAGTCCAGCAATCATGGATCATTCTAAGTACAGAACTAATTAACGTTTCACCCAACATTGTTCACACAGATTCTAGTCATTCAGAATTTTCCCTAAGTATCCTTTTTTTTAAACACCCAAATAATGATCACAAAATTATATCTNATTGTGATTTTGTTTTTCATTTCCATAGTTTTTTTATTGAATATCATGGATAACTTAAACATTTTCTTTTAAAAGAAACCTGTTAAGCTTTTGCAAATACGCAAATTGGCATGTTGAACCTTTTGTAATTGTGTTAATAAGGATCTTTCATATTCTTTGTATTGATACCTCATTAGATACATGATTTGTGAATATTTTTTCCATGCTTTGGATTGTCATTTGACTCCCTGGATAGTCTTCTTTTGTGTAACAAAAGTTTTTTTTTTATTGTTCACTTCTACATTTCCAAACATATCTGTTATTATTTAAGTCTTTTATATATTTATAATGAATTTTAATAAGTCTTATCCCCTATTCCCATCTCTCACCTTCTTCCTTCATCCTTTAAAATCTTTCTTCCCAACAGCTCCCCCTTCTACTTTTGTGTTTTATGTTAGTGTGTGGTCCCCTGTGTTTAATTGGAACTTCTTGCCTCAGCATGGGTGGGGGTTTATTTACTTGAGCACAGACAACTTCCCAGTGGCTACACCATTGAAGAAAATAACACTCCCTTGCCCAAGAGCCATTANTTGCCAATAGTTGGGGAGTACTGGGACCTCATGGGCCCCTCTCCCATCTGTGAAAACATGTTGACAGGCCTAGTTGTGTGCAGGTCTTGTNCAGATAAATACAGCTACAATATGTTCATAAATATAATGGCTATGTCATGTTCAAAGGATATCCTTTTGATGTACAACTTCCCCAGTCTCTGGTTCTTACATTTTCCCAACCTCTTTTCTATCATGTTCTCTGAGACTGGAAGAGATGATACCATCTAAGGCTGAGAATTCTACCATCACTTATTCTTGTCCCAACTTGAAGCCAGTTATGTNCATTAACCACCACCTGCTATAGTAAAAAACTTTCATGATAAAGGTTGAGCACAATGTTAATGAACATTAATATTTATNAGGAAGTTTGGCAATAAGAGCATTTACCAAAACACTAATAGTAGATTCCTTCCCAACCACAGGGTCTTCTTGACCATGTTTATAAAATCAGCCTGGGTTCTTCCTGTGGAGCAAGNCTAAACCCCAATTAGAAAGCAATTGGTCACACCATAACAATCATGCCACTATTGCACAGGAAAACACATCTTGCCAATCAGGTCCATATTGAAGACAGTAAGATTCGTATCTGGGTAAGACTGTTGATGACTTTTCTCCCCCATTAACCCGCACAACACCTTCTAGAACTATNAAGAGTAGCCAGTGGGGAAGAAGCTTCTAGCTCAACTTCAGTTAATGCTCTATGATCCAATTTGCTACACCTTGAATAATAAAGTCTTACTATTGTACTCTAGTGAGTATCCAAGAGCAATAGAAATCATCTGTATTGTTTTGGGAGTTCCTGGGACCTCCCTGACAGCAACTCACAGAAAGGTATTCCCCCTTTGTTGTAATATATTTTAAGTTTTGTGGTGGTATTTTATCTATGTCCCCCAATAAAATTTATCTGAGGATCAGAGGAACAAGGTCAGCTGCTAGTCTTGCAATGTTAGCACACACCCTTAATCCTATCACCTAGCAGGCAGGGTCTGTCTGGATCTCTGTGAGTTCCAGGTCACACTAGGAACAGAGTCGAGCATGGAGACACACGCCTTTGATCCCAACATCAACCATAGAGTTCTAGAAGTCTATGCAGACAGACAGGAAGTGATGTAGCTTGGTGGAGAGGGGAAATGAGTTAGTAGAATGGACAGACATGAAAAGTCTGCTTAGACAGGAAGTCGCTCTCTTTGCTTCTCTCTCTTTTGGAAGCAGTGGCATTGGTAAGGTGAGGCTNGTAGCTGTTCCTAATTCCTCTGATCTCTGTCAAACTTTCTCCTCTGCCTTCGTGTTTTATTTAACATGACCATTTAGAAATTCGTCTTACAAAGTTTTGATGAAGTTAAATTTATCTAAGGGGGAAGCTGAAGAGATAGGTTGGTGTTTAATACACTTGTTGCACCTTAAGAAATACCCAGTTCTATCCCCCACACCTACATGGGGGCTTACAACCATCCATACCTCCAGTCCTGGGATATTTGACACCATCTTCTGATTTTCATAGGCACCAGACATGCACATGGTACACAGACTTGCATATATATATATATATGCATATATATACATAAAGTAACAAACAAACAAAAAATCTACTTTTCCTTTTGCTGCCTGTTTTCAATGTTCTAACCAGGAAATCATAGTCAAATCCAGTTTCACAAAATTTTTTCTTATGTTTCCTTTCATTAGTGTTGAAGGTTTTGTTCTTATACCTAGGTCTTTGATNCATTTAAAGATANTTTTTGTATAGTCTATGAATTTTTGTATAGTTTGAAGTTCACTGTTTTATATTGAGATGTCAAGTTTCCCTGATGCCATTTTCTGAAAGATAATTCCTTCCTCATTGGGTGCATTGTCAAGCATCATAACACCACATAAGTAAGGGTTGATTTCTGGATATTTTCATTTTATTCCTCAGAATTACACATCTCTATTACACTGTCATACTCTTCTGATCAGTGCCACTTTGTGGTAAATTTTGACATAAGGAAGCGGGAGTAGCATTGTGTAATTCTTTTTCAAGTTTGTTGAGGCTACTGAGGTTTTGGCCTNCTCCGTATGAATAATAGGATGAGGTTTTCTGTTTTGAGAAGTAAGAGCATTAGTAATGTGATGATAATTGAGGTTAGTCCATAGAAATAAGCAAAGTAATCCAGGCTCCAAAAAAGTCAGATATTACTTCCATACATGGACTCTATGGGGGAATGGTGTCCTGAGCATTAAAGGGCGGTATTAGATAAGACGAAAGGAATTTGAGCAGGNGAAATGGAGGGTAAAGTAAGTTTGTGTGATGTGTAGATATATCTTATCAAAGCATACTGCTGCATGTGCATATGAGATTGTCATCTTATGAAAATAAACATTTTTCTATATAATAAATGTAATAAATATGAATTCATAAATATGTTCAACTTCAGAGAAATAAGTTATTATTGGATGATATCTGAATCTCTTCTCCAAGGCTGAATAATGTTGCGTATGTATATGCTTGTAGTTTTGCTTGTTCATTCATCTCTTTATCCTAATGTTGGCTGTCTCCCACTATTATGGATTTAGTGAATAATGCTACCTAAGTACTGCCATGCAAATATCTTTCTGATGACTTGCTTTGAAATATTTGGGATACAAACCTACAAGTGGAATATCTTATAGTGTTTGATACTTGTCCTTCTGAGAAAAATTAACCTNTCTCTCAAAGGGCATAACTTTAAAATTCTTAAACATATTCAGTTACCAAATGCAGACTCAATGTTGTGATATATATAGATATAGATATAGATATAGATATAGATATCCTAATTTTCTCCCCAAAGCTGAGTCTATATATGTAGGACAGGTATC
>LZPO01009026.1:0-20736 GCA_001675575.1 Neotoma lepida | reverse complement strand
TCTCTCTCTCTCTCTCTCTCTCTCTGTGTGTGTGTGTGTGTGCGTGTGTGTGTGCGTTTCCTGTTAGTTTTGTCATCCTGTGGTAAAATATTCTTATAAATGAGCATTGCCTGGCTGATTGGCTGCGAGATAAGAGTTTCACTAGGAGAATTCTGAGATACCACTTTGGATGAATTTATTACAGGAAGGCTAATCAATTGTAAAAGCAGATTCCTTCATTTCCCGTCTACCTGCAACCATAAGAGATGGTCAAAATGTCAAGGCTTTTCTAGCAATAATATTTCTGAACTCCCATGTTTATCTGTAAGCTCTCCTCTGCCACTGCATTTTTTTCTGCCGATATCAGCATATTCTCCACAAACCTGCTGATTGCTCGCATTAGCCTGTGGTATTCATCTCAAGTGCTCATCAGGCCCCATTTGTCTCCTCTGAGTTTCTGATTTTTAAAAATGTCTTTACCTTCCTCTCCAGGCTCTTAACCAAAGGTTTTTCTGTAAGACAATTTCTCAGCATATTAGACATCATACAACCATGTTGTGGTTCAGTTAGGTTTCCTGATGCTCAGAAGTCACTATTTTCTTTTTAAAAGCTAGGGGAAGTGCATCTGTGTAAGGCAAGAAATTTAAGGTTTTCCTTGCTGGGTTTTGCAAGTAACTTTTCGATGAGGATTGTAAGAGGAATGATTAAACAATAATTGAGTGAGCAATGCAAAATNAAAAATGGGCTTTGCTTATGACTGCTGGCTGGAATAACACAAACAACAGACAATGTTAGTGGATTTAAAAGGAATATGGNCAGAATACCAGAAACCTGAAATAGCAACTGTGGAATGAGTGTGAATACTAGTGAATAGGAACCTCCAGAGTCAATCCCTGGGGTTCTTTGTACACTAAACCTGTGCTTCCCTGTATCCAGTAGTCCAGGCTGCCCTGGTCTGAAGAGGCTGGGAAAGTAACAGCTCTTTAGAAATAACGGTTTTGCTGTCATGTCATGTATTACTGAAGATCCCAACACTGAGGTGTGATTTTAACTACTTCCTATATGCTCTTCCTTTGTGTTCCCCTGAGACAGGGTCTCGTGTAACCCAGACTGGCCTCAAACTCACTATGTAACTGAGGATGACCTTGAACTTCTGACATGCTTGTCTCTTTATATCAAGTACTAAGATCACAGGTGTGTGCCATGAAAGCCGTGATGCTTTGTGCATGCTAGGTAAACACTGAGGAAGATACATCCCCAATGCCTAATCTTCTATTTCTTGTCCTTTCAAGTTCACCTTTTAGCTGTCTCTCCATTTGCAAGCATCAGCCCAGAGAGAGTCAAAAAGAGGGAGGAAGCACTCTGAATGTCTTAACACTTGGTGAGGATCTAGAGATGCTTCAGCGGGAAGGCATCTGTTGGCCACCTGGAGTTCTGGTCCCAATGTGATTCCCCTATCCATCTAAGCTTGGGTTCACCAGAGAGTAATTTCCATGGATTTTTTTCCGTGAAAACTGAATACCAATGGAAAAAAATTTAAATTTAAATATATCAATTCCTATATACTCTCCAGAAATAGTGGCATTTGTAAGTATTTGTGATCTGTTTTCCTTCATTAGTTTATTTGGTTCTCATTACCTGTCTGATACTTTCAATTGATAGTTGATGAGACAGAGAACTCAGAGAAGGTGTTTTGTCCAAGATGTTACTGCTGAAGTTTTCCAAAGAAGTTACCCAAAACCAAATTTTTTAGTTTGAAACTCCGCCTCACATAGAAAGCAAGAGCGAAGCCCTCAGAAGCCTGAATTGCATTGTGNGGTTTCGATTGAAACAGTTTTTTAAATCTTGATATCAAAGTGCCAGATAATGGGTGCCAAGCTTTAATTTGTAGACAGGGCTCATTGTAGCTATTGATGGCTTCATCTTTGGACATTTTAAAAGGTGTAATGGCATCAATGCAATACAATAATCAGGAGAGTGTGAGGGGTCGTGGAAGGTTTCCAGTTAAAGTGCATTCATGACAGCCAGTAACACACACAAGTAATGAGTAAAATTTTTGTGAGACTCTCCCACTCATAATATTCATGACATATTATACTTTATGTTTCTGGTGTGTGTGTGTGTGTGTGTGTGTGTGTGTGTGTGTGTGTGTGTGTGTGTGTGTGTGTGTGTGTTATGACCCGGAAACCCTAGTAGAAAAACACATTAACTTCAAATCTGCTTTCTTGTCATCATGGGAAATACATTCTGTTTGATCGTACAGGAGAGGAAGGATACCCAGACTGAGTTGATTCTCCAGTTGGAACTCTGATTACTCCACTTTCCAGAATGTGGCATCTGTTTGAAGTCCTGGAACTGCCCTCCCCCTCAAGTCTTAGTGGTATGCTCTCAGAGCATTCCCNAGCCCTGGGAAGTAGAATCAGCAGTATAGGCTGGAGTTCTAAAATAGTTACCTCTACACTGAGCAGACACAGGACAAGGGATCAAACATGAAGCAACATAGACTTTGTTTCCTATCATCTGCTAGAAAATACTAGAAAAGGACATTTTTTCCCCCTGATACTTAAAGAAATTAAGGGACATCTATGGTTTCAATGGACATGCTTAGGAAATAAAATATATGAAAGAAACTTAAAGTNTTTGGGTACAGTATTGTTTTATTGCATTTAGAATGCTGTTTACTATATAATAATATAGATATTGAATGTGCTTTGAAGTCACAANTTTTCCACTTCACACTGGGTAGAAGCTGNGGGCGGGGTATACTGGTTTGAAAGAAAATGACCCCCAAAAGGAGTGGCAATATTGGGAGGTGTGGGCTTGTTGAAGTAGGTGTGGCCTTGTTGGAGGAAGTGTGTCACTGTGGGGGTGGACTTTGAGGTCTCTCTTGCTCAAGCTTCACTCAGTGTGACCCTCAGTCTACTTCCTGTTGCCTGCATAGCAACATGTAACAGCTCCTTCTCTAGCACGATGTCTGACTACTCCCTTCCATGATGATAAGCGACTAAACCCCTGAAACTGTAAACTGCCACCTCAACTCAAGAGGTGCCATGGTCATGGTGTCTTTTTACAGCAATAGAAACCCTAACTAAGACAGGGAATGAGTATACACATCTTTCTTTACATCTGACCTCTTGTCTTTATGGGTTGAAGAGAATGGAGGAGCCAGAGACAAAAGGTTTGTATCCCAGGAATGCTATTCTTTAATACTTTTTATTTTTATGAAGCATTTTTGTGGATTCTAGTTAATATTTCCAAACTTATGCCACCGCCACCCAGCATCCTATGGGAGGGGGTCTTTTACAGGTGTTTGATCTTCTCTGTGACATCACCTTTGCCCTTACCTGACCTAGGAAACAGGCTCTATTATTAGATTCTCTCTNCTGCAGTCTGTTTACACCTCTGGCGACCCGACTGGACTAAATCCAAAATAATCCCACGCCAGATCCTCTCCAGGCTTCTAGTCTTAACATACCACACTTACATCCTTTGACCCCAATAAACCCAATCCTAATGACAATGACCCACCCTCTAGAGTATAAGGTGCCAAACCATTTCTAAACTCCACATTATTCAAATATGAGAAATTTTTGCCTAATTGTAAGAAATGTTTATGGAGTTCTTAGACTTACCCTGTTGAACCTCCTTTCCTTAGACCTGAGGTGAGAGTCAAATCCTCCTTTCTACCTTAAAGCAGNATGAGACNTGTCACATGTCAGCAGTTATCTTCCAAAGTTTATTCTTAAGGTAAAATAAAAGAATCCCCAAACAAACAAACACAAAACAGACAAACAACTTTGACGACTATTTCAGAGCTAACAGGATATAGGTTTTAAGAGTTCTTCAAGGGGTCACTCTTTTACTATTTGAAAGCTTTTTATGGTGACCCCCCAATGAGTTGTGCATGTATTGTTTTTGCACATGCATACAGAGAACCACATCCAGCATCCTATTACTCTGGTAAAATTTGTACTGCTGCTAAGAAAATACACATTACATCTATAATGAGACTGTGGACTTCAAGCTGATATTGGGATTCTCAAGGAACTTTGAAGTATTTGGCCATGCAAATACACACAAAGTGTATTTGTCATATTTTTAATAAGCAGGAATGCTTTGGCCTCATAATTTTTCCTATGCAATATATGAGTTCCACTAGATGTGGAATGCACATATAATTAACCAAGTCACTCAATAGCCCTATTCTGAAAGTGTATTGCAAATCACTGCAAGAACCTAAAAGGCCAAGAGAGTCATTTCCTGCCCATGGCTTTCAAGAGCACTTATAATTTAAATTAGCACTTAGAGGATTCTAGACTTCTGAAATAATGTGTGTTATAAATGACTTGCTATGGAAAATATTGACCAAATCCAGCACATTTAATGAATGTGTCAACATGGGCCTAAGGAATGATCATGGATCTCTGAGTTAAATTCCCAGGGAGGCTGCCAAGTGCATGACTTTAACCAGCTAAGGTCTGGAATGGTCTACTCATCACCTAGATGTTACCTATCTGTTTTCCTGACCACCCTAAAAGCTGTAGAACAGGGCACCACAGGCTCCATAGGGAGAAGGCATTCTTATCAGTACTCTCTATGGAGCTTCTTGCTCGCTCTCTGAGAAGGTGCAGGCATCAACAGCTTACTCTCTGCAAAGTGGAACCAGCTCCAGGTCAAAATGATANATACATATCTAGATAATTAAGACTAATAATTCCCATTTTTCTTTCATTCAGATTTCTATGGAATTAGTAAAAGAAAAAATATTGAGATTTAACTTAAGAGGCTAGGAGTATGGATTTCCAGCTTCTACAAATGACCCNGTTTTATTTTTTCCCATCGTGGAACTAGAATACTAAAATACTGCCCATCCATTGGTTTATTGAGAGGGCTGAGCAATATAATGTATATGGATAGCTTAGGAAAAAGTTCTCTAATCTAAACAGTATGTTTTATTGTTAAGGTTGAACATTAGGCCAGTGTAGCTTGAATCTTCCAGTCTGAGTTACCTATGGCACCTGCCTCTACTCGAGTGCCAGGTTACAGTTTATAGAGTGCTTACACACGCATCATAGAAAATCTCACTGTCCACAGATTACCACTTCACATTTCAGTGTATGTCTTTCTGTGTTACTCTCTATGCACAAGTTTTAGGGNTTAAAATCAAAATATATTGAATCCATAATTGAAGGTTTGGAGTGCAAGGCAAACACTGAGACAGAGTGACTTTTTGGGTAAGTGATGTACTGGAAGAATTATTAATTCCACAGATAGACAGCAGCATGCTGGTAGCTATAAGGAGAGTTTAGGGGCTCTGATGTGAGTTCAGACCCAAACACTATAGTCAGACAGATAGTATCGTGGGCACTTTGATGAGAGTTCTGGCCCACTAGACAGGGAAGTGGTGTGAGAGTCCATTCTCATAGTTCTCAGAGGGAGGATGTTTCATGTCAAGTGACTGATGAATACTCCATAGAATGGGCATGCAGCCAGGCTGTGGCTGCCTCTGAGCTCTGGATGGCAGGGGAGCAGGTTCTGCACTGCCAGGAAGCAGTGTGAATTCTGAGGATGTGGGATAAGTGGGGAGGAGGGACACATATGGTCAAGGTGCAGCCCTCTGATGTGCTGGAACCTGGCAGCCTGAGCCCTTAAACTTCCAAATGCAAATGATACCTGTCATTTTTCAGGAACCTGGAAACATGTGAAGACGGCTACTTGGGTAGAGGTTCATTGGGAGGCTCTTAGTAGGGTCCTTGCTCCTGATTCATTTTTTTAAATTACTTGAAGTTTATTCCAGCATTATAAATTGTTTTTGGAAAGGGTTTCCTAAATTTATTTCCACAACTAATGGCAAGATCCATTATTTTTAAGCATGACAAATAGCCAATCATAAATTAAATTTAGCATCTTTGCCATTTTTAGTGTATGGTTTGGTGTTAAATCTGTTTGTGTTACTTGATGGATTTCCCAAACATTTCATCTTTCAAAACAAAGACTTCCATATTCACTGTAAAATAACTTCAATATCTTCTTTCTTTCTACTCTCCCTTCCAAAGTTTAAGTTCCTATAAGTTTGATTACTCTAGACACTTCATTTGAATAGTATCACATAGTAGATGTCTTTTTGTGACTGGGCATATTTTATTTAGGAATAATCAAGCGCAATAATTTTGAATTTTTAAAAGCTCTCTCAAACAATCTCTCCAAGAATAAATTGTATATAATATGGTTTCCCCAAAGATCAGAAGTCTGTGCACTGTATGAGAAGTGTGTTTACTGTTTACTCTGNTAATTTAAAATTGTTATGATGTAGCCATGGTTTGCAAGGGCAACTACTAAACACAAGTGGAAAATGAGAGTATGATGTTCAAAAGCGAAAGAGAAACAAAGTGTTTTAAAATCCTGATAAGTTCTGGGCATGGTGGTGCACACCTTTGATTCCAGCACTCTTGAGGCAGATGTAGGTGGATCATTGAGTTTTAGGCTAGCCTGCTCTACACTGCAAAATCTGTGACAGCCAGGGTTACACAGAGAAACCCTGTCTCAAATAAAAACAAACAGACAAACAAAAGCAAAATAAAACAAACAAACAAAAAAACAAAACAAACAGAAAAAGAAAGTAAAAAGATCCTGACAAGGTGACAAATGGAAGTGGGCATTTGCATACTTTCTCCAAAATCATTTTAGAAAAAATGAGAAATCATAGATTAACGACACTAATATTTAAAAGTCACATACTCCAGGGGAGACTAAAGACTATTGGGGTGTGCTATATATCTATTCTGGTGCATACATGACTGGCGGGGGTACTGAATTCTAGAGAAGAAGGCAGAAGTGCAGCACAGTGTAGCTCCCACAACTGACTTCATGTTCATCCTGTTTGTTTCTGGAAAATTGTCTTTGCTTTCCCACTAGGCCTTTAGAGGCCAAAATTGCTAGGCAACAGAAGTATATATCTCTTCCCCCACCAAAAACAAACAAACAAATAAATAAATAAATAAATAAATAAATAAATAAATAAATAGACATAAAAAGACATTTGAAATGTGGATGGGAATTCCTGGAGACTGATAAAATATTTAAATTAAATACAGAAAAACGTATAGATATGGTTAAGGCTCATAATACATTTTTAAATTTAAAAGGAGATGAGGCTCAGACCTGTAAACCCAGCTACTTAGGAAGAAATGTAGATAAAATAGTCAATGAACATACATACATACATACATACATACTTCTGCCTCCTAAGTGCTGGGATTACAGGTATGCACTGCTATACCTAACTAAGAGTAGGTATAGTAACTAACTACTATACCTAACTAAGAGTAGGTATAGTAACTACTATACCTAACTAAGAGTAGGTATAGTNGGTATAGTAACTAACTACTATACCTAACTAAGAGTAGGTATAGTAACTACTATACCTAACTAAGAGTAGGTATAGTAACTAACTACTATACCTAAGAGTTGCTTTCATGTTGGTAGGTGGATCAGTACTTGGGATTGACCTAAGNCTCTTTCATCTACCAAGGAAACATACTGTCTCCATCCAGTCTGAGATAATCTTTGATGATTAGAACATTAAGTAATACCTGGTGTTGTTGAGAATATGTGGATGCAGGTCATAGAAAACACCCTATGTTATCAATAGGAGCAAGGACTACCGCAGCACTTGGGATGTGAGTCTGATAATCTCATCCCTGGCTGTACACTGGAGAGATGTTTAGACAGAGGGAAATATGCAAGAACNTTGTCTGTGGTGGTGGTGTTGAGGACTGGAGCTNCTCTGATACCATCCTTGGATAAGTAGCAAAGTCAGATTCCATGCCATGGAATTCCATGACACAGTCAGCAGTAATAGGCTGAAGATACCCAGACTCATGGATAGAACTTTAAAGCAATATGTCCAGCAAAAAAGAACATTACAAAGAAATGAAGACAACACAAAAATATCTACTTAGCACATTATACATGCACAAAATTAGAGAAAATTTACAGAGCACATCTAAATAAATAATTGCACCAAACACACAGGAATGTATCCTTATGTAGTGTGGGTAGAGTATAAACNAGGTACTTGTTACAAAGCAAAAGAACTGAGTAACACAGTATTCCTTCCATAGAGATAACAAAGGACTCAGTAACCCAATGACTCAACCTTTTACATCGACAGACAGACACACAGACAAACAGGCAAATGAGTGAGAAGGAATACTGCAATGGCCTGCCCTTTATGAGGCTGTCCATACTAAAGGCTTTCCTTCCTGTGATCAGNTGCAGGGGAAACTTATGATTCTCCTCATTTCCTGATAACGAAAGAAGAATGTCAGGGAGGAAGCCAGGTGGTTGGTGCTGTTTCATTTCAAGTAGGGATCTGAACAGCCCATGTGCAAACACACAAGCCCTTGACACTAAGATTTCCTCACTGGGATAGAAGCAGAGACCACAGAGGAGCCCATGGATAAATGTGTGCATTGTATCATCACAATGCCACAGCTGTGGTATGGTTTTCCCATTGCTGCTTCTGTGGGCTACATCATCTTGTACGTCATATGAGGTGACAATGAAGGGCCAGCCATACATTGTATCAGGAAGCAACTTCCTCTGGCCTTTTTGAAAAGTGTCAGATGCTTCCTATTGTGTGCAATGGAAATAAATTGATATGAAATATTTAAAACATGGGCTTGCTGACCTTTGTTCCAACCAAAAGTCTAATATCACACACACACACACACACATTGGAAATAAAAGGTGTGAAAAACAGGTCCCTTTTTTTTTTTGCTTTTATTTAGATGAAAGCAAAATACTGACACAATGCCAATTTCAAGTTAAAAAAAATAGACTAAAAATTGGGAGTAAATTTTCATGCTTGTAGGCATTATTACTCCAATGAAGTAAGCATGGATATGAAGCATGTGGTCTTAATAAATCTTAGTCCATATTCCTTGGGTACTATTAAAATGAAACTATGAGAAGTACTTCATGAACACAGGGACTATTGTCAGTAATTATAGGGAAAACAATAATGGTTGCCTCTGCTATGAGGAGAGTTTACAATTAGCTGTAAATGCCACTGTACCAATATTTGCAGTAGGGGACTTGGCACTAGAGAATTCAATAAACAAATCAAATTTTGCAATCGGAAAAAGAAAATGGCAGTATCTCATATTATCAGTACTTCTCCCTGGTAACACAGGGGTAAACATGAGAGTCTCATCCTAAGGAAGGACAGATAAAGCCAGAGCTCCTTATCAATCTGCATGAGAAACTCAAGGTGTCAGAATTAAGTCCTACAGGGTCACAGCGTGAGAAGAGAGTGACGTGCAGACAGCCCCNGCATCAATATTCCAAAAAAGCAACTAGATAATTGCTTCATATCACATCTAGCACACAGTGATAAAGAATGTCAGAGTAATTACTCCTAGGATACCGGGGACTGCCACACTGCAATTATCATCACGGCCTGGCTTGGTTTACGTGTGATTGTGTCTCTCTTGCTGCTGCCAGACTACCTCTTTACAGATCTGTCACTCAGATGGGTAGATTTAGCTCTGGGGGCATGAGGGCTCCTTCTGAACCACAGAGATCGAAGTGTCCCAATTTAATACTCACTTCTTACTGGTAAAAACGCAAGCCTATTTGACAAAAGGTGACATTAAGGGAAAGCTTTGAGAAATGAACCGAAGATGGGATTGTATTTTGTACATTTTCATCATTCCTCAGTTTCTCAGCATATTTTTTCCCTAAAGTGTCCGATAACGAAGACAATGGAGACAAAAGCTGTAAATACTGTTTCCAGCCTTGCAAATGGAAACAGAAATGAAACTTTGGGGGACTAGATGGTTTTCATTTACTTCATTCTCTTGCTTTTATAAATTACTGGGTGGGGCAACATCCCAGAGAGACGCATTAACAGAGTTACACCAAGATGGCCAAGCAGAGCCAAGAGGGACATAGCATCTTCTATGAGCATATGGTTGGCATGTACAGCTTCTGAGAAGTCTGGGGAATCAGGAATGAACATGACCATAGTCGAGAGCACATGACAGCCTGTATGTGAGAGCCCCCCCACCCCACCTTGTGCTACCTCTACATGTTTCAGTGGCTGCAAAACCTTACACCAGCATGTGCTGTTTTTCTTTGGTGTGGCGAGACAACAGATACCTGACAGCACAAGTATCATGAAATATCTGCAAGTATTGACTTTCTTAACAACCGTAGTGATTGTTTATTGAGCAATTAATATGTACCTGGTATGGAAGAACTTCACATACTTACGTTGTCACATTTCACCTTAAGCCACTCTGTGAGGTATCACTAGTATTCCCATTTTACAGGTAAGCACACTTTAAAACATCTGGAGGTGGAGAAATGGGACAAAGCTTTCTAGCTAAGTAGCAATGGCAGAATTTAACCTGAGAAGTTAGACTTGAAAACCTCATACTTGCCCATGGTGGGGAAAAAGCACTACGACAAATCTTTTGAAAATTAACAATCAATTGACAGAGATCTAAAACCTGTCACTGATCACTTAATATTTCATAACTCCCAGCCTAAAGGTGCTCCATCACGTTCATGTTGGTTTAGACTTGCAACTCATGTTGTCATTCTGAGAAAGAAAAGAAAAACAAACAGGGAAGAGAACAGGGAGGGTGAGGTGAGGTTACCAGTGCCTACAAACAAAGAGAAGCTTAGTTTAATTTCCTGTCATACAGATAATTAGGCACCAAATAGGTCCCAAAGGTAATTAAAAACCTAATAAACCTAATGAAACAAAGGCTGCATCCTGGCTAAAGAGGAAAAATAAAAGACATAAGTCAATTGCAAGTCATAAATTTTTTTCAATAGTTGTACTATATTTTTATTTCTAAGGATGGGCGTTCCTAAGTCAGGAGTTATGCTCTATGTGGGCTGTAAGTGAGCCAGCATCACTGTAAGGAATACTAAGTCTGCACCGATGTCCTCATGGAGACAGAGCCAAGGCCCCAAAGGCTGAGGGACTGAAGCACCATGTACAGTTTCTGGGTCTTTGGTTACCAATGAGCAAGAAAAGCTGCCTGGAGGTATTCTAAGCAGCTGGCAATCCAGTCCATCCAGGAGTTATGAGCACCACTATATTTCCTCNAAGTAAGCTAGGGACTCCAAGAGAAGGAGGATCAGGGCTTGTATTACCATTTTCCTTGGACTTTCTCAGAATCAGCCATATTATCTCCTTGCCGGTGGCTAACATGTCTGGGAGACAAGGTTCAAATCCCCCCAGCCATCACCTCAGTAATCTTTAGACAATTAAGCTTTCACAATGAAGTGAGTTACAAAACATTTGATTAAAATCAAGTTTGTATTCTAAGCTGCTAATAGAAACTTCTGGGGACTACTCCAGAAATGAAGGATACTGATGAAATAAAGGTCATAAATAGAGTATACACATGGTCAAAACACTGCTTAAGGAAATTGGAAGCTTGACTTAGAAAAGTATTCCAGATATGGCAGAGGCCAGAGCTTGCATCCTAGCTGAGCCATCACTGTGCAATAGAAGAAAGATATCCAATCTCTTTGGGTCTATTTTCAATAGCTTTAAATTAGAGGCATTAATTTTGCCTCTCTTGTAGACTTTGGGAAGATTAAATAAATAACCCAACATTAATGCAAATGCCTACCTTGCTGCCTGGCATTTAGTGACTTCTCCATAAATACTTGTGTAGATGAATCTAAAGTAGTACCCAAAGTAACACTATAAACCCATTATAACCACAAGCTTCAAAATCCTCATTATCAAGAATTTACATGCCAACTTTTTAATACCTAATATTTATATGTTCTGGAGAGTACTACTCTTTCTACTGTACTCATGATCTCATATCATAAGACTTCAATTATTATGGATTTCCAAGATATTTCAATATCAGTGCTTTACTATTAATAATTAATAGTTTTAGAGTACATTGATGTTAGCCTTTCCTCATTAAGCTTATGGGATTCACCCTCTGGTAATTGAATCTTTATATTGAAAATTTATGTTGGCTCCAAGAGAAATGAGCTATTAAACCATGACAAGACAGGGTAGAATTGTACACCCCTATTGGTAAGTGAGAGAAATCAATCTGAATAGATAACACACAGTATGGCTCCAGTGATGACATTCTGGAAAAGGCAAAATCNGAGAGCCCATTCAAAAGACCAGTGGCTCTTCAGAGAAAGAGCAGAGAAAGGAATGAAAAGACATAGAGGATTTTTAGGGCAGTGGNATTACTCTGGAAGGCAGCAAAATGTGAACATGTCACAAAACATTTGCTCAAACCCACAAACCATACAACACCAAGCCTGAACCCTCATGCTAAGTGTAGAAAGTAGGATATCACAGCAAGCCAACTGGCTTTGAGGAATATCCTTTNCATGTGGGTGTTGTTAACAGAGGAGTCCTGCTTGTACAGGGGCACTGATATGAAGAAAACCTCTGTCTCTGGTCTTGTGTGAGCATGAAGTGAAGAACCAGCATGCCTCCAACTGAGGCTTAAACACCATCTTATAGTAAAGACAAACTAGGTTCATGCCTGTTTATGATTAAACCTCTGTTTTTCAAGGATTGGGCTGTGCTCCACCTGTAACCTTAACTACAAATGGTTCTGTACTGCTTGTTCCAGGAATAGCAATCACGTCTTTGTTTCAAAAAGTTGTTTATAACAATCTTGCAACCCTACCTTTGTTTTGAAAGGTTATATGACCACCTATGACTACCTGGCTATGACTACCTGTTGTTATACCCATCTTGCAGCCATATCTTTGTTTCAGGAGGTCGTTGTGATGAACTTGTACTGCTTCTATGATCCAAGTTTTCCCCACCAATCTCCCATTTGGAAACCCCCTACTGCTCCTCACATCCANTGCTGACCGCTTGAATGCCACCTTGAGGGGAGGCAGCTCTTGTATATGAATAAAAAAGACTGCTTTAATTAGTTGCTGGCTTTAATTAATTTGGCCATGATGATTTGAGTCAGTGGTCTTTCTCCTCCCTTCTTTAGAATTAACAAAGTTCCTCTAAAAACAAACTAGCAATACTTCTATAACTTCATGTTGCTATTTTATTATTTACTTAAATTTATTTATGTAAAGAAAAAGAACATTTATGAAATTGAGTCTANTTCTTCAAAGGAAGTGTACATGTCGGTTTTGATGAACTTTGTAAAAATTTTAAATTACATTTTTTGCATGTATGTATGTATATATGTGAGGGTATGTGAAGGTCAGATAACAACTTGTGGAAGTATGTTCTCTCTTTCTACATTAAGGGTTCCAGGGATCACACTGAGGTCATCATCCACTGAGCCATCTTGCCAGCCCTCATTGTCATATTCTCTTTAATATGCACATTTTAATTATCAACTTTGAAAATTGAAAAACACAATTTAGTCCTTGGTTTGTTCTATATTTTGTAATATTTTAATTTTTTTTCAATTTTGTACTTGTTACCTTTATTATTTATACCTGAAATTTACAGAACTTTTAATATGTATATAAAACCATGCTGTTTATATGAATGGGTTTTGTTTTCCAGTGTATTCTCTGGGGCTTTCTCTATGTAATAGAAAAAGTAATAGAGAGAATCTTTGCAGAACACTGGTAAATTGACATAGATATAGTCCTTGTTTTTCTTTCATGGAAATGGTGTGAGTGCTTCCTATTTAGCATGATGCTGGCTTTGAGGTTAAGGTCAATGCTTTCATCATGTTAAGAAGGAATTCATCCATTTCTTTATATATTTTGATTTAGTACCATTTAAATATATTAACTAATGAAAATCGATAGATTCATCTTTTAAAGACACATCAATTAATTCTGAGTCAGGCTTAAATGCCAGGTTCTATTCCTCAAGAGGGTACAGAGAAAGCCTAGTCACAGGAATAGCCATAGTATGGTCCTTGCTTGGATCAGCAAATATGGGCATCACCCAGGAGTTTGGCATAAATGCAAATCCCAAACCCCCTCCAAGGCCACTGACTGTATCCAAGTCTCCCAAGCCGACATTGGACAAGCTCTAGGTTTAACTCCATGGTAAAATGTGGTCATCTAGATTAGCTGGATTACCAAATCAAACAGATTAAGGACACTCTGGGTTATTAGTAGGTAAAGGCCTAACTGTCATTCAACCTATAACTATGAGTTCACAGTCAAACATGACTATGGGTACAATAAAATCTCTTAGCTGCCACACATCTTGCCATCCTTCATTTAGGAAGATATTCTTTCCTTTCCTTTGAACTAGAGTTAACCATCAAATTTGCACTTTCCTTAAACAACAGAGGACAAGCATTGCATCTTAAAGGGGTGACTGTGGCTAGCAGCATGTTTCAGATCTAGGTTTTCCTACAACAGATCCTGAGAGAAAGAGGTTGTTAATTTGGGAGGTGTTGCCAAGGACCATTGATAAAGGAATGGGAAGTAAGATAGGAAAAGATGGGACTCAACATAAGATCTGTTGCTGAGAGAGATGTAGCTGGAGCTTAACCTTTCTCAAAAGTTCTCAGAAGGTAGATAAGGTGAAGTTGGCCACCACCAGANGAAGAAGGCCAGGTGTTTACACATCATCTCCAGAAAATCACTAGAATAATGATGTTCTGAACAATGTGACCTTTTGAGCATAGTGGACTGTATCATGTTTCCTTCCCTGGGGAAAAAGCATTCAGGTAATGGTAATTCAGACAGTGGTANCTTGAAGTCAGGGAAGTAGGGGGACACTGGGTGTCTCCTGTCATCATTGTGCCACTGAGATTAGAGGCTGCTTGCTGTTCTGGCATGTCAGCATCTTAGATGCATTTGATTGGTAAGTGCCAGCTTGGGAAGTGTGGCACCAGCCAGAAGATTAGGAATAAAAAGCATGGATAGTTCTTTCATTCATTTGTGCTAGAGAAGGAGAGATATTATATTCACATTAGCAGAAGCAGGGAAAAATATGGCATTGCACAGAAAAGAAATATTGTGCCAGAGGAGTACCAGGGAGCGGGAGATGGAAGACTCTGAAGGTAAATTATATCACAGCTTAAGTAATAGCAATCCTCATCAACACCAAGCCAGNAAGCTGTACAGCCAACTACATATACTAGCACACTACCAGCAATCTGATGTCACCCGCAGAAAGACATGTACAGCAAAATGTCAACTGTATCACCCTAGTACAAACATCCTCTGTGATGTGTCTCAGGAGTGAACATGGTGAAGAACTATGTCATGAACAGGGACTTGAAAACAACCACAGGTTTTCTTCACCTATCCCAACACCTTTTATTAATGTTTGTTTAGGAATTTTCTCCAAATATTCACTTAGATTTTCTCCAGTTTCATCCTGGACTGGAAAATCAATGAAATCATTGTTTTGGGGTCACCTACTATTTTGTCTGAAGCACACAAACATAAATCCATTATTCTTTTAAAAAATTATTCTATGCCATCTTAAATACTTCAAGTGGTGGGTAGGAAATACTTTGGCAAGTGAAGTTCTACAATTTTATTTCCTTCTATGATGCCAAAAATCTCCAAAATGAATCAGGGGTTCTCAACTGTCAACGTGAGAAGGAATAAACCAGGCAACATTNTGAAACTGCCCACAGACATGGTCCTCAACCCTAGAAACTCTGTTTTTTGGGGGGTCTTCATTGAGGTTCAGGAAACAAGGTTTTCAACAAACATCTATGGGTAAATCTACTGAAATAACTGTAGGATAGTTACAGGAATATGTCTACTGAGTTAAAAATCTCTGGAGTAGTTCAGGAAAATCTTTAAGGTAATACTCAACAAGAAAATTGCTCCTGGTCTTAAAAGTTTATTACAACAGTCCCTTCTTATCCATAGTTTCCTTTACTATGGTTTTCAGATATAGTCAGCTGTGGTTTGAAACATTAAAATGTACTTTCTAGAAATAATTCAGGAGTTTTAGGCTGTGTGCCATTCAGAGTGGTGTGATAATATCTCACATCGTCACTCTTNTTTCCCAGTCAGAGTGTAAAATACCTCTTTTCCTGTATGAGCTACCTGTCTAGGACTTGCGTAGAAGTTATCTTTGCTAATAGAAGAGATTTTTGCAATATAACACAAACCTGAGGAAGTAACCTTACTTGAAAGCATTACAACATCTGTTCAATCCTCCTCCTTTTATTCATCACATGGCATGAAATCCAAGCACAACCTAACAGGAGAGCAGAGACCATCATGCTATACACACACACACACACACACACACACACACACACACACACACACACGAGGGAGAGAGAAGGAGGGATATATTCTTATGTGGTTCTATTATGGTACATTCCTATAATTGTTCTGTCTTGTTACGTTTTTATTGTTAAATGGTTGCTGTGTTCAGTTAATGTATTAAGCTTTCTCATAAGTATGTATTAGAGAAAATCCATAGTATATAAAATTCAGGATTCAATATTATCTGAGTTTTCCAGCATCCTCTGGCAGGTGTGGAATGTATTCATGTAGGTAAGTCTGGCACTACAAGTTATTTAAAAAACCACACTGGTGAGGAAGAACGTGTGTGCACACCCACTCCTGCAGGTGTGTATGGGAAGCAGGTGATCATAAATGCCCTTGGCTTAAAGAATGCAAGCAACCTCCTGGAGCCTGTAGTAGTCCAAGGAAGTGGCACACAAAAAGGGTAGAAATTCTCTGTGGAAAAGTAGTGTGAGTTTCTGGGAATTTGGACTGCTCTTAGAATGAGCACAGGGTTCTGAACCCAAAGCAAAGTCACTCTGCTCATCTCTGCGAGTTCTGCTATGCTCTTTCCTCTCCACTGCTGTTTGTGCTGATGCTAAAGGCANGTAAAAATNGAGGCTTGTGACATTAGTCCTGGTATGAAGTTTGCCCTTTAAATGTGCCTCCAAGACCTTCACTGTTAGTCCCATTTCTTCATGTAGATTTTTGTTAAGAGGGCTTCAGAGGTAAGGGGCTACAGGGACAAGCAGGAAGAAGAAACCATGGCACTGTGGTTTTATATGGGTGAAAGTGGAAGGTACTGCTGAAGACAGAGAAGGGGGCAATGACTTCAGTACTGGGTCGATCAGTCCGGGAGACCATGGCACGGCATTCTCCTGTGTTTGGAAGGGATGTGTAGCTTAGCAAGGTTTTCAGGGTTTCTGTGAACTGGTAGACCAGACAGCATACTCGCCCTCTTCCTCCTCCCCTCTCTTTTCAAGCAGTAACGCTCTTGTCATAACAACTCGTCCATTTAGCCTCTGTGCCTTCCAGGGTGAATTTTCTATGATTGTAAGGGAAGTCAGGGAAAAGGTGAGGTCATTTCAGCTGCTAGGACTTCAGGACACAGTTTTTATGGGTCACAAACACCTTTCAACCTCGACAGAGCTCAATTACAATGATTTAGTCCTAACCTCCACATCAAGACCGGATCATCCTCCTGACAAAGGGAGGGGGTGAGGAACTTGAACTGCAGTTACAAACCTTGGATTTTTCTCAGGCTTTGCGGAACATGCCTTTTCTCCAAACTCCCTCTCACACAGCAGGAGACAGACGGGTGGCTGTCTGAATAAACAGGAGGCCAGTGCGTACCATGACAATTTGCTTGATGGGATACATGAGAAGACCCCCATCATCTAGACTACATGAGTACCACAGAGTCTCTGGAACAAATTGCACATCCCTAGCCAAAGTCATAAAAGCTTATGTGTGCTTATATAACTTTAAGAGAAAGGACTTCTTTCCATATACAGATCAAAACGGATTGTTCTTAAATTTGTGAGGTCAAGCACAATGTCAACATTCTAGAAGGCAAAGCATATACATGCCGGGCATGGTTAAATGCTTCTCGGAGTCCAGCTGAATGTGTTCACAAATCTTTTGCTGAGTTAGTAAACTGGTCACATGATCGGCTGGCTGACTGACTACATAGCAGTAACAAGTGCAAGATGGAATGAGGGACATGGTGGGATATCACCCTAAATGATGCATTTGAGTTTGCATAGGAAAAAGAAAATGATATATGAAGAAGCTAAAACTCCACATTTTAGTTAATTCACCCAATATGTACATATTGAACAATTATTACCTAGTTGTAATTGGTGAGAATTCAACACCCTAACTCTTTTTTTATTGGAGGAGNTAGACAGCATAAATGTGAACAAACACAGATTTTCTTGTAACAACAAATACTCTGCAGTAAACTGACCTGGGTAAAAATCAGGACAGGTAAGGAAAGGGATCAGTTTAACCAACATGGCTGAAGGATTTTACTGTGTGCTACTGAAAATATATAGAAAGGGGAGACGTCAGCTAAGCACAGAGCAAAGGCAGGGCNTAGAAGAGGAAATTAAAGTTACTTCAGCAGATACAGTTTGGTCTGAGGTAGTAAAAACTAAGCATGAAGTAGTCTCATTATGGGTAGGTGAGTGTGGCTAAAAATACTATGACACATNGCCAAATTGGGCTTATTGCATGTTTGCATAAATAAAGCTTAGAACAGCCATGCTATTTAGTGATGGATGTACTGCCTTCAGCAGACTGCATGTCAAAGCTACAAAGCAGAATGATAGAGATGAGCTGGTTTGCAAATCCTAAACTACCTACCATCTAACTTGTTAAGTATGCCTGTCCCTAGCAGAGTGCTTGGCCAACCACGAGGAAAAGCGTGGATTCTATGTTTGCCTTCCCTTTCCAAACCCTCACACGCTCAGTGCCACAGATTTCCCTAAAAGGATTGCCACTCATCTTTCCTGGCACAATCATCTCAGAGGGCTTGGTCCTAGCCACAAAGTCTCCTCCCAACTTCCAAACAGGTGTCTCATCCAAGTCCCTCCTTAGAGCTCAGGGGTTTGGTTCAAGGCACCTTTAAAAGTCTACTTCTGACCTCTCCTTTAGTGTGCTGTCTGTCTGCTATAGATACCGCCTCTGTGGCCCCTGAGAGATCTCAGTTCACAACTTCTAGTCACCTGCTTAGCATATTCTTTATATGAGAATATGTACTTCTGTGTTTTAAAGATTTATTTTAAGTTGTGTGTGCATGTGCCCAGAGGACACAGAAGAGGGTGTCAGGTACCCCAGNTCTGAAATTTCAGGTGGTTCTTAGCTGCTTGAGTACTGGGAACTGAATGTGGTTCTTTGAAAGAGCAACAATAACTCTTATATATGGAGCCTTCCCTCCAGCCCTGAGAATAAATAATTTTACACACTTGCTTCAATTACATGTTAATTCTTTTAGAAAAATGCTTATTAAGAAAATGAAAATGTGTGTTGTCACAGAAGATTAAGGGAAAAAGTATTGCAACAAAGAGGTCAGTAAGAAAAGCCCAAATAACTGATCAACCATTAATTTAGCAGCAGGAAGCTTTAGTGATAATAACAAGATGTCTGGGTAGTGAATAGGTAGAAGATTGATGATAGATGACAGGTAGATAGATAGATAGATAGATATAGATAAGATAGATATAAGATAGATGATAGATAGGTTAGATAGATTGATGATAGATAGATAGATAGATAGATGGATAGATAGATAGATAGATAGATTATAGGTAATTTAGTGACTGGAGAATGGCTCAGTGGTTCCGAGTACACTACTCTTACAGAGGACCCTGGTTTTGTTTTCTGTACCCACATAGGCGATTCACAACTGCCTATAAATCCAGCTCCAAGAGATCTGGCATTCTCTTCTGGATACCATAAAATTAAAAACAAATAACAAATACTTTTAAAAGACTACATGTTTAGGATTTAGTTGCTTTGGGTCTAAGGGTGAAAGTGACATTTGTAGAAAAGACTAGTGGGTTAGGAAAGCTCAGTGGGGTTGGCTGAGAAAGATAGGGCAAGGGAGAAAGTAGAGACGATCAACAAATCTGAGGCTCTATGCAGCAGATGAAGCTGCTAAGTATTCATCTTCTCAAGATCTGAGCTGTGAAAACATGTGCAGACTAATGGAGGTAGATTCTCAGAAGCCCAAGGCAATGGGTGTGCCAATGAAGGAGGTCTTAAGTACTAACAGGATCCAGAGAGTAAGGGAAGACAGGCAGTTGGCTTTTCAAGAAACCAGGTGCACTGTTTCAAATTGTCACAGGAGGGAGGCAAGATCTGCAACTTCATATGTAGGTATTTTACGGATTCACTGATAGCAAAATAAGGTGATTCTATCATTAAAATCATTGTTGTTATCATCAACAACATCACCATCATTATTATTATTACTTAGAACTTTAAAAGACTATTTTCAAAGATCCTCCCCAACAATTTGAATTAATAAATGACTATTTTCACCTATAGTATTATTTGGAAAAGCATTCTTGATTCCAAGAAATCAATACTCAGTGTGCAAAACAGATAAGAGATCATCTTTTAAACTGGGAATAAAGAGGTGGGTTCAAACATTCCGGAAGTGATGTGTGTTCCCGTAATTGCCCTACAAATTTGCCGAGTACTAAAAATAATTCCATATTTTCTTGTAGGATTTGCAAGCTAATAATGAGCAATTTCCAGCTGTGTGCTGTGACAGCAAAAGTGAAAAAAATAAATAAATAAAAAATAGAAAGAGAGGGTCTAACATCCTTATAATTACATTTTCTATGTACNTACTCACATTAGAAAATATGGATTAGGATTCATGTGCTTAACAGTTTTTCATTATTAAAAGTCTCAATACTATGTAACTTCAATTAAGCCCGACTGTGCTGCACATATGTTGGATTCAGAAGGACGACTAACAAATAGCCCATCATTTAGGATGTCTAACTGTATACACTAAGTGGTAAAACAAAA
>LZPO01009024.1:16246-32176 GCA_001675575.1 Neotoma lepida | reverse complement strand
CCTGGAACTCACTCGGTAGCCCAGGCTGGCCTCGAAATCACAGAGATCCGCCTGGCTCTACCTCCCGAGTGCTGGGATTAAAGGTGTGCGCCACCACTGCCCGGCTAATTTTGTTTTTTATTGATTATTTGGGAATCTCACAATTGAGGAGAACCATGGACCAGCTCTCCAGTACACAGGGACCTTAATACAGCTTCAGGTTGCACTCTGGACCACGCTCAGCTGCATGGGCTTTGGTGATAACACAGGCCATAGACATCAACAACTGGACCCCATTGGCTGTATCAGGACCACCGAACCACTCATGGCCCTCAGAGACTGCATGGGCCACAAGCCTCAACATGGCCTCAGGTGGTTACTGTAAGTGTTATAGCTTAGATAGAAAGGTATCCTGGCAGCCAGGAAGCAAGGAATATCTATAAGTCACACTGCACAACAAATCTGACACGAGAGATTTATTGGAAGGGAAAAAACCAGGAGGGTGGCTGCCTCTGCTCTGGTGAGAAACAGTAGCAAACTGAACAGAATACATAGCTTGTATAGTGTTTCTTGGGACGAGGTTCGANCTTTTCAGTGTGGAGCTTTCTTGGGTGGAGATTGGTGGGATTTCATGTCCAAAGACTGGGCTTTTTACTCTGCAGGATGGGGGACAAGTCCAGTAGTTAGGGCAGTTACGGTATTCTGTGGGTGGAACCTGATTAGAGATCCTTGGGGGAGGGGCCTGGCCACTCGTGTGGCTCGAGGGGCTTGCAGTTACACGTCACTCACATCACCATGGATCCCCAGGCAGCAAAGTTCGAGAACATCACCAAGGCATCAGACAGCAGCACAAACTGCATATGCTCACATGGGTCACAGGTTTCATCGAGGCCTGGGTCAGCAGCATGGACCACTAACACTAACACTAACATGACCTTCAGTGGCATCGCAGGCCAAGGCGGTCCTTTGAGGAGGTCCAATCCAGAAAATGAAGCTTTTCTCATCCTGGTCCTCCACTGTTGCCCAGGGCCAGGAGGTTCGGGGCTGAGTCAGCTTCTTCTTAAGCTCCAGGTGGTTGTTCACCATCTGGCTGGCCATACTGGGCAGTGACAGCTTGCAACCTCAGTTCTCCCTTTCACCTGTCACCGCCATCACATCTCCAGTCCTGCCTCTCTCCGCAGAGCACTTGCAGCTGNGTTGTTCTCTTTCCCACCTCTCTATCACATATTTGTTCTTTGTAGTGGTGCCCGTTGCAGCCCACGGGCTGCGAGGCCAGGGGCCTTCCCCATACTCTCTTCTTTTCTCCCTCTTTCCTCTCCCTGTTTTATCCTTGCAACTCTGTCTCCCTCTCCTAACCCAACCTTAACTATTAATTCTGTTTCCCCTTCCTAGGGAGATCTTCCCCAACTCCAACTCCAGTCCCTTACCCTATACCTAATCTCTGTAGTTATAAAGATTTTAGCTCATAGCAATGTCTATGTGATATTAAAGTATTATATTAATACAGTATATATTTCTTTAAATCAAAATTGCTTATGCACCCAACCACAAGCATTTGCACCTTCATTTTTATTAATTTAATTAAAATATAATTATATCACTCCATCACTTCTCCTCCCTCTGATCCCTTCCATGTCCACATCCTCCAAGTGGTCTCAAATTCATGTCTTCCTTCATTATATTATATATAATGAAGTCAGTAGACTTCCTAGTCCTCTGGCTCTTACAATCTTTCTGCCTTTTCCCTTTTGAGATGGTCCACAAACCTTAGGGGTAGGAGTTGTTTTGTAGATATATCTGTTTAGTCTGAGCACACTTCAGTCAGTTGTTCTCCACATTTTGACCAGTTATGGATTTCTGTAAGTGTCTCCCTCTGTTGCAGAAAAAGAAGCTTGCTCAATGAGGGGTGAAAGCTGTCTTTATCTGTGCACATACGGATAAGTATTAAGAATGCACTAGTTTGGGAAAGTGGTAGTAGATTTTCCTGTAAGATTCATGATCTCATAGACCATAGACAATTGGCTAAATTTAAAGTACCAGGCATGAATTCCATCCTCTTGAATGGGCCTTAAGTCAAATTAGACACCTGTGGTTGCCTTCAAGTTAGAAATTTCATTATTGCACCTCTAAGGCCATCTTGCAGTACTGGTCATTGTCGTGGTTCATAGGTATCATGGCTGTCTAGGACTGTTGATTTCTTTTCTTTTTCTCCCTTGGTAGCTNGTGTAGTATCTTCTGATGTTATGGAATCTATTCCTCAAGAAGAAGGCTTTTCAGACAGATCCAGCTCAATTCCTCCAAGTCCTATGCTGGAAGTATGATGTCTTCAGCAATAGAGACTTGCCTTTAACTTCCAGGAGGCAAGCAAAGGCCACAGCAATAGCCTATATTGTTTGGGCATCTCTTGGACTCCCATGACCAACAACTCTAAATAAGATTTCTCATGCTTGTGCTGGAGTTTTTGTTCAATATAGGTGNTGGGGGAGTTATTGTTATCCCAAGCGGCATAACTTCATTTGAACTATACATTCAAACACAGATACATACACAAATACATTATATATATATAATTTTAGATAAATATGAAATGATTTCTTATAGCTTTTTCAGACAGCCTTAATGTTATTTATACCTCCTTTCTCTCCTATATTGTCCTCCCCAGTTAAAGCCCCAGGTCTTCCCCATTTCCCCTCCATATCACCTGTATTCTCCTACTCCCTTCTTTAGAGCTCCTTCCTAACCCATATGATCCTTTTTCACTTCTCTAGTTTCTACAGCTACTTCAGGTTATATACTAACATCTGAAGAATTGGAGCTAGGAACCCAAACTGAGAGAAAATGTGGAATTTGTCTTTCTGGGTCTGAGTTACCACAGTCAATATAACGTTTTCTAGCTCGATTTATTCACCTGCCAATTTCACGACTAAATTTTTCTTTACAGCTTTAGCATTCCATTGTGTGTATGCAGCATATTTGCATTTCCACTCATCAGTTGAAGGCCATTTAAGTTGTTTGCATTTCCTATCTATTGTGAATAGGTCAGCAATTAACATGGTTGAGCAAATATTTGTAGAGTAGGGTGGTGAGTCCTCTGGGCATATGCCATGAAGTCATAAAGCTGGGTCATGTGATAGATTCATTTTTAATTTTTTGAGGATTCTCCAACCTGACTTCAAGGGTGACTNTACCAGTTTGTGGTCCCACCAACAATGAATGAAGGGTTTCTCTTTTAGAAGGACCTCACCAGCATTTGTTATTGGGTATTTTCTTTTGTCCTCTTCATTTTTAATGCTTAAAATTTCTTTTATTATTCAAAAGAATAAAAAGTGATGATACTTTAAGTCAAACATACATGCTGAGAGTTTCAACAAACCACTAGTCATGTTAGAAATAGATTGTATCTTCCAAGCACTCTTAAAAAAAAGTCCTTCTTTTCTAAGAAACAATTTAAATGCATATAAATTTTTTTATAAAAAATGAAGGAAAAATAGGGAAGCTGCATACAAATACATCAATAATTATCAAAACACTTGCTTTTTTTTTTAATCTTAGCCATTCTGCCTGGGGTATGATAAAATCTCAAAATTGTTTTTCCTTATGCATTGCTAAGGATAATGGGTACCTTTAGAGATCTCAACTGCAAGCATTTATTTTAAAATGTGCACGGGCTCATCTAGAGTTTGCTAGTAGTTTATATATGAGGCTGGTGGCATCCATAGAAATGTGATGCTTCCCTTGAGAGACTCCCCAACCCTCGTGTGTAATATCATCTCTAGCATCTAATTTGGGACACTTATGTTAAATAGCTCCTGTGGTGGTTTCCTCCACCCCCCAACACTAACAGAAATGCAATGTTCTGTCCCAGGACACTGTCTCTGAGTGACTTCTCAACAGGTATTTATGAAGGTTAGCTTTGTATTTGTTAATTTTGCTCTAAGACCTACTCAAACTCTAGAATTTTTATCAAAGCAAAATTTTTGCTTTGCTTATGGAGATACCATTTTACTAATATCACATATTTATAGTTTTCTTTGTGAACACCTGTTTTGGATCAGTACACAATAAGCCATTATTTTAAAGTAGTGTTTTATAANACAGAGTATGACTTCTGTGACTCTAACTTCTGCTCCCCCTAAGATGATGGAACAATAACTCAGTTAAACTCCATGTTCAAGTTGTTACTTGGTCTTCTTTTCTCACCTCCAAAGAAAATCCCACCATAAATAACTGATATTCAGCTAATAGTAAATAAATGGCAGTTTGGGTAACAAGAAGGAAGGCCTGGGATGGTAAACTTGATTTAAATATTATTCAGACATGAGATGAAATGGTTGAATTCTATTGACACTCCCTTCAACCTATCCTCAGAACTTTTACTTACCATCCAATGTTTATTCAAGCCATAAAATCCCCAAACAAAGCTTGAATCTTGAAACTAAACTATGAGGCAATGAGTAGAATATTAGATAGAGAACAAGTGGTTACTTCTTTTTTCTTCTGTTTCTTTTACTGTCTACCCTATCTCATATAATCCTATAATTAGTAAGGCTCAATTTTGGTAACTTATCAATAGGTCAGAAAAAAATGGCTTCAAAAATCACCTGGAACAGTGGTTTTCAGCCTGTGGGTCGATACCTCTTTAGAAAACCTCTATCTCTAAAAATATTTACATTATAATTCACAACAGTAGCAAAATTACAGTTATGAAGTAGCAATGAAAACAATTCTATGGACCCCTCTGGTTGGGGGTCACTGCAATATAAGGAACTGTATTAAAGGGTCTCAGGATTAGCAAGGTTGAGAACCACTGATCTAGAACAATGATCTCCAGTAAAATTATCTCCTCCTATGCAGAACTCCACTGACCTCTCCCATATATCACAACATATTTGCCTTTATTATTAGTGACACCCAAAGTCTATTTGGTTATCAAATTAAAAAACAAAAGCAAAAATCAGAAGGAATCTGAGTTTGCCCATAACCATCACTTCTTTTTTTCCTATATAATACATTTTTTATTAAATATTTTTAAATTTATATATTACATCTCGAATGAAGTTTCCCCTTCCTCCTCCTGTCCCACCCCCATCCCTATCCACTCCTCTCCATTTCTCTNTTAGAAAAGGGCAGACCAATATCAACCAAACATGGCATATCAAGTTGCAATCAGATTAGGCACCACTCCTCCTATTAAGGCTGTACCCAGTAGGAGGAAAGTGATCCCAAAAGCAATCAAAAGAGTCAGAGACAGCTCCTGCTCCCTCTGTTAACCACCACTTCCTATATACTCTCTCCCATCCCTGCATTTAAATAATTTCATTTTATTCTGTAGATTTGCCCTGCCATTTCCTCAGCTTCATCCAGGCTCACCTCTTTTGTCCAGAAAATTGTAATATTTTTCTCTTNTGTCTCTCCACCTTTAATTATTAGCTGGTTTTCACTAATAATTTCAGTAGCTCTTAAATAACCTTTTAAAGTCAGAAATGTCAAGCATTATGGCATTTCTTTTTTGAATTNCTTTAGAGAAATTCATGTTTCATAAAAATCCATATCTCTTAGAATAATATAAAAATCTGAACATATGTGAAGATTTAGTTTTCCACAATCACATGATAGAAATGAGACAATCAAGCAAAATACTTCAATTATAAATAATCATCTTTTTCATTTAAAACATTATCATTATCTCTTTCCCAGTTTCATATACTATTGTTTCCACTTTGAAAAATTACCTTCTCAACCTACCAGCATGCAGTAATACCTTAATGCATAAAAGTCTTTATGTTTCCCATGCATTAGATGAAATACGTTTTTTTTCAGTGTCACTGAGGTTAAATTGAAATCATTCTTTAAGTTTCAGCTGAATTGCCAGCTCTATAATAGAGAATTCCCCAGGCTCTAAAATCAGGGTTTATCACTACTTTGAACTACAGAAGCAATAGAGTTCCTTTGATTGTAAGATTTAATATTTTGTCATAATCATATATTTCATGTCCATGGAATAAAGTTGATGTCTACTTTTTTGACCTTCAGAACTATTATAGATCCTGGCAAGTAGACATGTCATAAATGCTGTTAATGAGTAACAGACTGAATACATGCATGAATTAATAAAGTCAAAATGACAATAAATACTATGTGAGTCAAGTCACTTGGAATTTAAGAAAACAAGACCTATACATTTATTTTTAAAGAATCTAGCATAAAAATTTCAGAAAACTGGCAGACAAGGCACGTATTATGGTGAATAATTCATAATGGAGTGACTCACATATGGTAAGTGACTCATATATCAACACAAATTGCAGAGAAGAAAATATAGTTCTGATTACTTGGAACAAAATATTAGTTGAGGAAGACTATGACCAGGATGAACGATTAAAGAAGGATGTAGACTCCTTTGTGGCTGCATCCAAGCCAGGCTGAAAACACCCAAGAGAATAGAGTTGAGATTTCTTAGTCATTTGTTTACAACTAGTGCCCAGGCCAATGAAGCCAACATGTGATGCTGCTCTGTATTTTGAAACCACTTTGTAATTTTTGCTCTTCTTTCATTGAGTAAACAAACAAACCATTCAATACTAATTGTTAACAACGAAGAGGAAGTAAGTGTGTGAACCTAAATAATTTCTAGTTAATAATTTCTAACTAAAAAGGTATCTGGATGACTTTGTCCCTTATTTTTCTTTTGGTTGATTTATACAAATGTATGGTATACAACTATTTAATTATAAATTATTTTGCTATATGTATACAAACAAATAAACTTCTGTAATTTCAAGTGTTTTGGTTATGTTTTACTAATATTCAATTAATCATAGATCAGAATTCTGAAAAATCTAAAATTTGAACTGTAAGCAATACATCCCATGCTCTTTGCATCATGGGGTTTATGTTTGATNAAGGAGAAGCATATCATTGCTATCTTTGATTCAATTTATTCCTTTATGTGAAACAAAAGTCCCATTCATTTCAAATATGTAAGTACTAAATTGTCTAATGAGATAATTTTAAGCCAGTTTTCAAATTATATTTTATAACATACCTCAGAAAGTTTTAGAGTACAGAATAACACACCCACATTTTGATTCAGTTATGCAATTAGTTTCCCATTTCCTATGTTACCTTTTCAGATGTAATATTAATTCAGCTGATATATATCTATAGGCTATAAACATCCAGTTAGTACCTATGATACAGTAGCAGAACACAACAGCATGGGAGATTCTTTCATGTTTGTATTTGCTAAGCTTGAGGAACGTAATGCTTATCTTGGATATACACACACAGTACTCATTTTCCCCGGCAATTTGGAACCACAGGTGGCTAGGGAAATGTTAATAGCTCTGAGCAAGGGCCAGGATATGATTCCTCTGGCTTCCTTCTTCCTATCATTTTAATTGTGAGAATATCTTTGTTGAGATGGAACATCTATCAGTCTGTGACCACAAATGTCTGCCACTAGCAGATATATCATTTTTATTTGTTTGCTTGATTTCCCTTGCTTTGTTCTTAATGGAGGGTCTTGCTACATAGTCCGACTGGCCTAATATTTTCTATGTAGGCCAAGCTGCCTTCAAAGTTGTGGATGTTCCACTGCCTCTGCATTTTTTTTTTATTTTAGAGCTAGAGGAATGTACTGCCATGCCTGGATACAGATATTCTTTGTTGATTTATTTAATACACATAGTGAAAGTAAGAGGTAAATTCTTGTTTAAATGATCATATTTTTGTGTTTTTGCTGTAGCTCACTATTAGCTTATCTTGAATAATTTGTCTTAGGTGCCCATCATTGACATTTTTTTTAAAATCTATGTTACGTTGGAAATACCATATCCCAAATAGCCTGTTAAATGATCTGTAAAGCTTTGTGGATGTGTATGCATGTCTTTTAATTCTTTGAAAATTTAATTCAATGTATTTTGATCATATTCATCCCCTACTCTTCCCCCTAACTCCTCCCAATCCGTATCCCACATTCCAACCCTTCCAAAATTTGTGTCAGTATCTTCTTTTTTTTCCTAAATAACCCACTGAGCCCAGTTAACCCTTAATAAATACTCATGGGTGTGGGGCCATCCACTGGATTTTAGTTACTTATCAGGGACCACGGCCTTAAAGAAAACTGACTCTCCCTTCCTAGAAATGTGGTATAGATCTAAACAAAGAATTCTCAACAGAGGAATCTCAAATGGCTGAGAAACACTAAAAGAAATGCTCAATGCTTAGTCATCAGGGAAATGCAAATCAAAAATCTCTGAGATTCTATTTTACATCTGTCAGAATGGCTAAGATCCAAAGCACAANTGCCAGCTTACACTGGTTATGATGTGGAGCAAGGGGAACACTCCTCTGCTGCTGGTGGGAGTGCAAATTTGTAGAGCCATTTTGGAAATCAACGTGACAGTTTCTCAGAAAATTGATCTACTTCAAGACCCAGCTATATCATTCCTAGGCATATACTCAAGGTATGCTCCATCATACTACAAGGACACTTGAACAACTATGTTCATAGCAGGTTTATTCATAATAGCCAGAACCTGGAAATAACTTAGATGCCCTCAACTAAAGAATGGATAAAGAAAACNTGGTACATTTACATAATGGAGTGTTGCTCAGCTGTTAAAAAAATGACATCAGGAAATTTGTAGGCAAGTGGATGGAAGTTGAAAAAACCATCCTGAGTGAGGTAACCCAGACCCAGAAAGACAAACATTGTATATACTCATTTATAAGTGGATATTAGCTGTAAAGTAAAGGATAATCACAGGGCAGTCCATAGATCCAGAGAGGCTAAGTAACAGAAGACTTAAGGGGAGATGCAAAAAGCTCCCTCGGAAGGAGAAATAGAATAGATTTAGCAAGTGAACTTGGGGTGGGTGAGGTTGGAAATGAGAGGATCAGATCACGGGGGAGGGCTATGGACGGAGAAAATACCGGGAGAAACAATTGGAATGGGGGGGGGCATTTTGGGAGTGAAGTGGAAACCTAGTGCAGTGGAAACTCTACGGAATCTACGAAAGTTAAACACTAGGAAAGACTATTATNAATGTGGAACATGGAGTTTGAACCAGCAGTCTTCTGTAACCAGGCAAGTCCTCAAGTGGAGAGATTGAGACACCAACCTAGCCCCAAAACCTTTGCCTACAGTTAGTCCTGACTGCAGTATTCTTGGACTGGAGCCTAGCAGAATCCTCATCAAAGAGACTAGAGACACTTCCTTCAGTAACTCATGGAGAAGATGCAGAGTCCTACAGCCAAACATTAGGCAGAGCTCAGGGAGTCCTGTGAAGGAGATGAGGAAGGATAGGAGAACCAGAGAAGTCTGGGACACCATGAAAACACAGTTCATGCAATCAACTAACCAGAACTCATGGGGGCTCGAAGAGATCAGGGAGCCTGTAGGGGTCTTACCTAGTTTCTCTGCGTCTATGTTATGGCTGAGTAGCTTGGTGTTATTGTGGGATTTCTAACAGTGGGAGCAGGGGCTGTCTCTGACTCTTTCGCCTGCCTGTGGGACTCTTTTCCTCCCACTGGACTGCCTTGTCCAGTACTGATGGTATGTGTCTATTCCTATTGTAGCTCGTTATGCTGTGTTTGGTTCATGTCCTTGGGGGGCCTGCTCTTTTCTGAGGGGAGACAGAGGGATGTGAGTTGTGGGGAGAGGGGAGGTTTGGGGGNAGAGCCTGAGGGGGAGGGGAGGCAGGAGAAACTGAAGTTGTGATGTAATATATGAGAGAAGAATAAAAAAAGCAGACAGAAAAAAAGAATGTTGCTGAATATCATTATTGCCATATGTTAAAAGTATGACGTATGTGATCAAACACAAAAGATGTCAGAGAGTTTACTGCTATTGTGGTACTGTCTTATTATTTGGGCAGTAATTGTTTGTTTTGTGTTTTTCTAGTTTTGAAATCAATTTACACTGATATTTAAGCAAAGCAAATTAGATAATGTATGCTAGGTTATAAGGAGGTTTCAATGGAGAGTGTAGGACATCATTCTTGCCTGGCTATTACTGTGTAGTAAGAAGTAATATGTTAAGACACCTTCCACCAAACACTCCACCTGCTACTCTCCATTTCTCAACAAAGCTGCCATGAATCTAGACCACATCCATATGCTGGAACATGGACTGAGGCCTTGACCCATGTTGGAGTTAAAGCAAATAAGAGCTCTTCTCAAATCTTTAAGCAACAATTAAATTTGATGTCATAAAAATCACAGATGGACTTGATGAAAGTGGTTTTAGAGGTAGACAGAATTGGAGGCAGTGCAGACATTTGCACAAATTCTGAAGATCTTTTCATTATGAAGTATAGCGGTGAAACTGGCAGGAACAGTGAGATCAACAAATTTTATACCTTAAAGAAAATAGAAATGGATGTTTTAACTGATAGAAAAGATCCAAAAAGGAAAATATAATTAAGAACACTATGGATGGAAGAAACTCTGCTCTTGAGCAGACAGCAGAAGACAGTCTTGGCAGGTCAGCTGAGGGCTTAGCTTTCAGAACACCTATCTAACTGACAATGAAAGGAGGCTCCTGTACTTCAGGAACACTCTCTTCACTGTACTTATTTAGTGACATGCTTGACTTTTGTTTTTAGAACACAATTTAACTACCTATGATGCTCAAGTGCTGAATGATAAATANCAGTTATAAAATTTTCTGCTAATTACAGCTAAGGAATCTGAAATGAAGTTGTGGAGTTTTCAGTGCAAAACTGTACTGCATTGTCACCTCCTGAGAATGTTAAGACCAGACTCTTTCCTGAGTGCTCATACCCATTGGCTTAGTGCTTCTGGGTCAGATTACTTTCAGAGACTAGAGTTTGAATCAAACTGGCCACTCATCTGCTTGTGTAGCTACGAGTTTATTGGATCAGCCCCTTGTTTACTATTGCCAATGCAACAAAAGCAAAGTGGATAATAAGAGGGATAGTATTTTCACCAAAGCTAGAAATAGTAAGAATCTGACCTTTAACAGAAAAGTCTACAGACCCTTCATTAAAAATTTTCAGCTCAATAGAAGAGGGGTCCTGGAATTTTAGATGAGAATAAAATGGTTCCATTAAATACATAGGTTTTTTTTTATAAATTAAAAATAAAGATGATTTATTTTATTTTTATATGAATATGCATTTACTTGCATAAGTTTTGTGCACCTCATGTGTGGAGGAGCTGGAGAGGCCAGAAGAAGACATCAGATAACCTGGATTTAGAGTTACAGCCACCATGTGTATGCTGGGAACGGAACCCAGGTCCTTTGAAAGAGCAGCTAGTGCTCTTAACCTCTGAGGCAACTCTCTCACCCTTAATTCAATATTTTGATTAAATAAAGCATTAAAATAATTTTGAGGGACAGGATGCATTACATCATTTTAGCTCCTTTAAATTTGATTTTAGTGGTTTATTATCTTAGTGTTGGTAAATACAAAAAAAATCATGTTAGTGGTAGTTATGTATGTATATGTCAGGGTGTATTTCCATGTTTTTATGTGTTTTCTTTGAACACTCTGATTTGGCTTTTATTTGTTTTGGTGACCTGGCACTGGTAGAAATTGGCTGGAATAAGGTTTTGGGCACTAAGTGAAAATGCTTTCCAGATGATGGTGTAGCAAGGAGCAATGATGCATTCTTGTTCCTTCAGTTTCCTTCTGTATTCTTACTTCAGTAGACTTTTTCAGAACAATCCTATGTTCAGAGAGAACAGCAGTGGAAAACACAGAGAGTTCCCACAGAACTCTGATGCCTCAGACACAGAAGTTTCTCCACAACCAACAGTCCTTATGAATTGTGGTGGTACAATCGTTGCCTCCAATGGACCTGAACCTGCAACAGCACATCATTGCACCAAAAGCCCATAGTTGACTCTGGGCTTTGTTCTTGCTGTTGCACATTCTACTGGTGAAAGAACAGTGATGTGTATTTGACATTATACTAACTGTCCTGCAGAAAAGATTACTGCACTACAGTCCCTGCTCTTGGCTTATTCCCCCCCCTCACTATATTCTCTGACAAGCGCAGATAGAGTTTTTTTTTTCATGCATTTTCCTTTTCCAGACTATCATACAGTTAGAGTCAAACAGCGCATAACCTTTTCAGATGAATTTATTTGGCTTATCAGCATGCATTATGTTCCTCTATGCCTTTCCATGGTTTGAGAGTTCATTTCATTTTGTGTATTTGTGTCTGTGTGTTTGTATGCGTGGATTTTTACAAGTGTATATGGGCGCATGCACTAATATGCCTGTGCAGGCAGAAGCCAGAGAACAAACTTCATGTAGTTCCTAGGATGCTGTCATGATGATTTGTGTGTGAAGAAAGAACTAAGACTCTCACTGGTGGAACTCATCACTAGGCTAGGCTGGCTGATCACCAAGCCCAGGGATCTGCCTGTCTCCACCTCCCAAGCGCTGGGATTACTCATTCATATCTCCATGCGTTTTTAAAATATATTCTCTTAAGATCAAACTCAGAGCTAAGGTATGTGTCCAGAATCAAGCTGTAGTTTGATTCATTTTAGAGATGAATAATATTACATTTTCTGAATGTACCACAATTTATAAATACACCCCCAAAAAAGACATATTGGTTGCTATAAGTTCGAACAGTTACAATCAAAGCTGNTGGTTTAATTTCCTTAATTTCATCTACTCTGGTTTTCTTTCTGTGTGAGTTTGCGAGATTATGTCTTGGATGGGTTTAGGCATTTCTTCTAGGTTATCAAATTTGCAGTCATAGAGTTGGGGTATCTGTTTGCTACCTATTTTGTATATATAAATGTGTACAATGAATTTGTATATCATGTGCATATGTGTGTGGTGTATAAATGTGCATGCCTATGCATGTGAATGTAGGTATGCCCATGCCAAGATGTGTGTCTGGAGATCAGATGACAACCTTGAGTGTCAGCCTTCCTTGCTGAAAATACTGTCCCTTCTCACCCCTGTGTCTCTTGTTCACTCCTGTGTACACGAGGTAGATGGCCTATGAGAGCGGAAGGATTCCTCTGTCTCCACCGCCCATATTTCTGTATGAACACTGAGAGTGCCGATGTGCTGTATGTCTGGCTTTATATGGGTTCTGGGTATGCAAACTTAAGTTCTCCTGCTCATGTGGTAAGGGGTTTGCCCACTTGGTCACTGCCATAGCCCTTATTATCATTTTAATGTCCTGAAAGTATCCTCTTCTTTATTTATAACACTAGTAATTTGTCCCCCTTTTTTCTATAGTAAATCTAGGTATTTAATAATTTGTTACCTTTCCTAATAATCAGACTTTTGTTTTGTTGATTTCATTTTGATTTTCTATGCTCAATTTCATTGATTTCTGTCTAATTTTTATTATTTATTTTACTATTCTATTTTGGGTGAAATTTCCTATTACTTCTTTAGTGTTTAAGGTAGAATATTACATTATTTTATGTCTTTCTTATTTTCTAATACTATTAAGTATACTTCTTTCTAACCACTGCTGTTACTGAACTCAAACATTTTGAAAAGTAGCATTTCATTTTTATTTAGTTCAGACATTTTAAATTTTTTCTTGCAGGTTTTTTTTGTGAATGTGATATTTAGAAATCTCCAAATATTTGTGGATTTCCAGCTTCCATTTTGCTATTGATTTTTCCTCTAAATCCACAATACAGGACACACTCTACTAGGTAAAGACGTCCTCTCTTTTTCTAAAATTACAGATGTCATTGTGACAAGCAGAACTTGTTCTTCCATAGCTGCTCATTTTATGAAGTGAGAAAGTTAATTTACTTGATGGCTGTGGTGGTGTGAATAGGAATGGCCCCTATAGACTCATGTATTTGAATACTTTGTCCATAGGGAGTGGCACTATTAGGAGGTATGGCCTTATTGGAGTAAGTGTGTCACCAGGGACTGGGTTTTGAGACTTCTAAAGGTCAAGCTAGGTTCCAGTGTCTCTGCTTCTGCTGCCTGCAGATCCAGATGTGGAGCTCTCAGCTCCCTCTTTTACACCATGTCTGCCTGCATGCTGCCATGCCTGCTGCATGACAACAGAAGACTAAACCTCTGAAACTGTAAGCCAGCCCCAATTAAATTTTTTTCTTTATAAAAGTTGTCATAGTCATGGTGTCTTTATGAAGCAATAAAATCCCAACTGAGACTAGCTGAATGCTGGCTTTAAAATGCAAAAAAGAAAACATGAGTGTGAACTCTACGTGCTACTTAAGAAGAGCCTTCACATACTTGGAAACAAGCTGTTTCTTTTTCCATCTCCTTCTTTTGCACAGCCAAATCAAGATAAGATGGAATTTCTGCCTGACCAACACTCAGCCTCCATGTCTGAGGAAAGCTATTCTACAGATGACTTTGAGGATCTATACTCATCTCATCTTAGAGAACAGGAGATGGTCAAGGGTCTTGATCTGAATAGATGTTGTTTATTGTAACAAATTATCCTTGCCCTTAAAATGAGGAAACACCCACAGTGAGGTAATAATTATTTTTCTGTGCCTAAGGGGGAAGAATGTAGAAGATGAATCATCAGCTATGGAAAGAGGAGTTCCTCAGTCCCAGACCATTGTGTTTCCTTTGGATGAGTGGCAAGAGTGAGGGATTGGTCAATAACACAATTAGCAAAGGATTAGCTTTAGAGAGATTTTCTATTAGCTGCTGGTGTCAACAATGGAAATGCCAGTGCCATTTCTTACACATTCTGTTTATTTTGGAGCAGTAAATTTGTCAGTTATGCTTGTAGATGGCATAATTAACCACTTAGCATAATATGATCTCCTGAATGAGTCAGACACATAGCACAATGCTCTATTCCTTACCTAGACATGAAAAGTTCTTATATGCACCAAGGAAAGTCATAATTGTCATTCCAGCATCCACCTTCAAACTTTGAATGAATCCTAATTTCCTCTAGCAATGATTTGAGAGCATCATTTATATTTTTTCTTAAATTTATTTTATTTACTATATAACCCTTGGTGAGACTACGTTTTGAAAATAAAACAAAGGTCTCTAAATTTTTGTTGAACATATGAAAATAAAAATGTGTTTTTTAATGGTACAGTTATCATGATATCTATCCAAGCTTCATCTAATTATGGAAAGATTTGAGAAAGGGTTCTGACTCATTGTANCTATGCTGCTTAGAGATGTCTATGCTTAGATGGCTTCTTCTCCTTAGTATCTGGGTTTTAAGGCTCTGAAGAACATAAGGAACAAGAGCACCCTCAGCAATAGTGAGAAAACGTCAACTGACTTACCTTGTTTGGAAGAGGTAATTTAACATTTTCTACTGTGGTGGATTGAATGAGAATGGTCCCCATAGACTTCTATGTTTGAATACTTGGTCCCCAGTTTGTGGAACTGTTTGGGAAGGATTAGAAGATGTGGCTTTGCTGGAGCAGGTGTGTCACTAGAGGTGGGCCTTAAGGTTTCAAAAGATTCATGCCATTCCCAGTTATCTCTCTCTGCCTCCTGTTTGTGGATCAAGGTATAAGCTCCCAGCCAAGGCTCCAGGACCGTGCCTACCTCCCTGCCTGCCTGTGGCCATGCTCCTCACCATGATAGTCATGGGCTCTAGCTCTCTGGAGATATAAGCCCCAAATAAATTCTTTCATTTATAAGTTGCCTTGTTCATGGTTACTTATTACAGCAATAGATAACTAAGGCATCTATGAAATTTTAATGGATGTCCAGAACCATGGGAATCAGTGATAGTGGTTCCAAGATCTGTCTTGCATAAATGCTTATGCCAGTGTACCAGTAGATTCACACATGCCAAAAGAAGTTTCATCTAAGATATATGTCCTGCAGAAGAGGTTGANAAGCCTCAAAATTATGTTTTAGATTAATAACAAGGAGTTATTTAAAAATAATATAAGCTGGGCGGCGGTGGCGCACGCCTTTAATCCCAGCACTCGAGAGGCAGAGGCAGGCGGATCTCTGTGAGTTCGAGGCC
>LZPO01009024.1:0-13501 GCA_001675575.1 Neotoma lepida | reverse complement strand
TTGGAGGTGTGAGAATGAAAAGATTGATCCATTTCTAACCTTTTAGTTACTTCCTTTTTTTAATGTTGGGTTTCATTCAAGCAGAGATACTTCTGGAAAAAGAAGTCTCAGATTTTCTTAAATATTTAATATAGTTAAGGTAAGTAGCATTTATTTCTACTGAATTTTCATAGTATGATTTTAACTCACTGTAGAAAAACCACTGACATGGAGCCCACTACCTATGAAGGGACACCTTGAAGGACGCCTTGATGCAGGGGGAGGGGTTGGACCTGCCTCAACTGAATGTACCAGGCTCTGCTGACTCCCCATGGGAGGCCTTACATTGTCAGAGGAGGGAATGGGGGGTGGGTTGTGGAGGAAGGCTGGGTGGGCGGGAAGAGGGAAGAGAGGGGGATCTGTGGTTGGTATGTAAATTGAATAAAAAAATTCTTAATTAAAAAAAGAAAAATAAACCACTGATACTAAGCAATATTCTATCTATCTCTAAATCCCTTAGTTACTTATTTTAGAAAAGGAAGCAGAACAAATAGTATTTATTGATTATCTGATTCATTTGCTGCTAATCAGAGAATTTGTATGTAAGTTGTTAGCTCTCATGGCATCTATATCACTGAGGATAAATCTCTGTCTTACAAGACTGTAACTCTAAAGGGTCCAAACTTCGTTACAAAGCAGTCAAAGAGATGATGCCCACCTTATGTTAGCTTGACTCTAGAGCCTCATGTCACACTGTCTCCACTCATTCTGCTTCTCTCACAGTACATGAGCTGTGGCATGATAAAACTGCCATTCTCAATAAAGCATGAAATTCTACTATAGCATGAACTACATTGAATACTATGCTGCCTATTCTCACTACTCTCCTGTAGCAAGAGATACATAGATATTCCCCCAAAGAGAGAGTTGGATTTATAATATTTTCTCTGTTTACACGTTATGTTATTTTTTTGCCCTGTTACAGTAATAGAGAACCTGACAAAAGAATCTTATGGAAGGAAGGCTTACTGGACTTACACTTTGGCAGGATGCAGTCCATGATGGAAAGTGGTAGTGACACAAGCAGGAAGTGACTGATTCCATTGCATCCATAGTGAGGAAACAAGCAAGTAATGCCTGTGCTCAGGTTTCTGCTTCCTAAACAGTCTAACACCTAAGCCCATGGAATGAATGGCCACACTTACATTTAGGATGAGTCTCCCACCTTATTTAATTTATATGCTGTCTCATCAACATGCCCAGTGATTTGTTCGAATTGTGATTCTAAATTTCATCAAACTGACAATCATCATATATTATCAATTTTAAATGTTTATTTAAATATTATCTTAGTTTTATAAGTTTATAAAAGCTGTTCTGCAAAATATTCATACTTAGTGTTTCTTTCTCTATCTCCCTTCCCCAATACAATAGTCTGTTTCTAAAGAGGCAGATGTCTCACTCACATGTCATATCAGTCATCACTGATACTGGAAGCCAACGAGAACAATACAATTCTCTAGAGACATGTGAGCTGTCACAAAAATAAACAGAACCAAGTGTCATCCTTTAAGGATTTTTTACAGCTGGATCTCACAGAGACATTTTCTCATCTGACTCTAGTTTGTGTGTGAAGTTGACATAAAACCAGGCACCACAACCACCAAGCTTGGTGACTTGAGTTTTGTCCCCAGAAGCCACATGGTGGAAGGAGGGAACTGAGTACCCCAAGTTGCCCTTTGGCCTCCATGCCTACACACACACACACACACACACACACACACAGAATAAATGTAAAAATAAAGATATACATAAAATCTCCCATAACTCATCATGCCTCTCCAGCCTTACTCTTCCTTTTTAATGAAGATTTTCCATCATTTCCTGTGAAAAAAATTACAAGATTAAAAATAATAATAGAAACTAAATAAAAATTATGTCAACCTGAAACTATAATCAATTGTAAATATTTTTGGTAAGTATTTTAGGGTTTCTATTGTTGTGAAGAGACACCATGACCATGGCAACCCTTACAAAGGAAAACATTTAATTGTGGCTGGCTTATAGGTTCAGTGGTTTACTCCATTATTGTCAAGGGGGAAGCATGGTGGCATGCAGGCAGACATGATGCTGAAGAAGTAGCTGAAAGTTCCATATCTGAATTGGCAGACAGCAGGAGGAGAGAGTGACAATAGGCCTGGCTTGAGCTTCTGAAACGTCAAAGCTGACCCTCTATGACATACTTCTTCCAACAGGCCACATCTATTCCAACAATGCCACATTCTCAATATTTCTACTCCCTTTGAGTTTATGGGAGCCATTTTTACTCAAACCACAACCTTCTACTCCCTGCCCCCCCCAAAGGCTTGTAGTCATATCATAATGCAAAAGGCATTTAGTCCAACTTCAAAAATCCCCATAGTCTATAACATTCTCAATCCTGTTTAAAAGTCCAAAGTCTATAGTCTCTTCTGAGACTCATGGCAATCTCTTAACTGTAATCCCCTGTAAAATCAAGTTAAAAAGCAGATCACATACTTCCAACATATAATGGCACAGGATATACATTACAATTCCAAAATGTAGGGAAGAGAACAAAACAAGACCAAAACTGGTAACCTCCAAACTCTGCATTTCCAAACTCCAAAGCTGGGCAAGCTCCAAACTGCATCACCATTTCTGATATCAAAGCACTCTTCAGATCTCCAACTCCTTTCAGCTTTGTCAACTGCAACACACNTTTCTCTCTTGGATTGTTTCTACTCCCTGTTAGCAACTCTCCTAGGCAGGTATCCCCCAGCTCTGGCACCTCCAACATCTTGAAGTCTCTGACACAATCCAGGCTTCTCCATCACAGCTTCACACAATGGCCAATCTGGGCCTCCATGCAGGGACACACCTGATACATGCCTGGCCTCAGACATTTTCCTTAGTCATGAGGGAGATTTCACAACTCCTTTCAGTTATGCTTGACTCTAAAGCCAGAACCAAATGGCCAAAGCTGCCAAATTCTGCTGTTTGCTGGGTCCAAAACATAGCCCCATCATTCAAATACACTTTCATCAGCTTTCTGTTTTTGTTGGTTTCCTTAACTGCCTAAGCTTGGCTGTTTTGGAACTCAATCTGTAGACCAGGCTGGTGTCAAACTCAGAGATCTGCCTGCCTCTACCTCCCAAGTGTTAAGATTAAAGTTGTGTGTCAACCCGCCTGACCCCAAGATTTTCTTTTTCCTTTTCACAAATTGGAAGCTTATCTGCGTAGAATATTGCCCCGAGGTCACCATTCCCTTTATTCCATTTAACATCAGGCTTTTCTTTAATCTGTTTATCTCCCTGAACACAGGATTTAGCTCTATTCCACTTCCTGGTACCCTTTTCTCCTCAAACTGTATATTTTGTATTTTCCCTTGCTCCTTTTCATTATAGCTATGCATAAGAGTAAACACTAGTAACCACATGGCAGAGTCAATTCTAGACTGTTTTGAGAGTTCCTCTGCCAATGCAATTAAACCTAAACTCTTCAATTTTGCCTCAGGCAGATATTTCAGACAAAAGCAAAAAGCAGCCACATTCTAGGCCAAAATATCACAAGAATAGTCACAAGGCCACATACAAATGGTCTTCCCTTCTGAAACCTCTTGAGTTGGGCCCCCACAGTTCAAGTCACCCTCANCATCACTGTCTTCCATGCACCTGTTAGTATGGTTCATTAAGTCCCACTTAAAGGATATAATTTCTATTCTAATCCATAGTCCCAAAGTCCACATTCCTCAATATGGTCAGGCCTATCACAGGAGTACCCCAGTCCCTGGTAATAACTTCTGTCTTAGTTAGGGTTTTATTGCTGTGAATAGATACCATAAACACAACAATTCTTATAAAGGAAACATTTAATTGGGGATGACTTAAAGGTTCAGAGGTGTAGTCCATTATTGTCCTGGTGATAAGCATGGCAGCATATAGGAAGACATGATGCTGGAAAAGCAGCTGAGAGTTTTACATCTGGATTGGCAGGCAGCAGGAAGAGAGAGTGACAATGGGCTTGGCTTGAGCTTCAGAAACTTCAAAGCTGACCGCCTGTGACATACTTTCTCCAACAAGGACATACCTACTCCAACAAGGCTACACTTCCAATAATACCACACCCTGAATCTATGGGGGCCATAGATTCAAACCACCACAATAAGAAAATAAAACTTGCAATTTTTCACAGTCCTTGATGATGAAATTTATTGCATGAATTAAATTAACTACTAAGAATATAGCAAAAATCTGGATAAGTGAATTTTTTATAATTGAAATTTAGCATGGGAACTTTAAGATCCCTATTATCTTCCTTTTAGCCTTGGGAGAAACATTTTCAGAATGTCAATGAATAACCTGTGAAATATACCCTTATATAATTTTTAAGAAAAATATATTAAGGAAAATATATTTAAGCTTAGAAATTAGGCACAGTAGATAATAAACAACAATAACTGAACTGAATAACAACAACCTCAACATGTGGTTTTCTCATTCTTCAATAGCCACCTTAGCCCTTTCACTTAAAGAATTGCATTACCTCTCTTTGGTATATTGAAATTGTTAGAAGCTTTCCCCTGTGCTTTGGGGACACAATTAAACAAATAGGGTTACTTTAATGCAAAGGTTATTGGAACATGTAATATGATCAGTTAGTCACTGATGACTCCTAAGTGTCATAGGAGGGTAGGAGGCTGGACAGAAGATGACCCACATCCAAGGCAGGTTAGAATAGACTGAAGTGAGATTTCAGCACACTACTTATTCTGAGCACTGTAATGTAGAGCTTATCAAATNGCTTCTGGAATTTGTCTTTTAATACTCTCCAAAGAAGTTTGATTATAGATGAATGAAACCATGGAGAAGCTGGGGGAGGTACTGTAGACCAATCATTCATTTAGTTAAATTTATGAAATTATTTATTCAAAGATACCCCCTTTTGATATAAAATTTTAAGAAGATTACAAAATGTTGCTGCTGGGCCAGGCGGTGGTGGCCCACACCTTTAATCCCAGCACTCGGGAGGCAGAGGCAGGCAGATCTCTGCGAGTTTGAGGCCAGCCTGAGCTACCACCAGCCTGGGCCAGGCGGTGGTGGCCCACACCTTTAATCCCAGCACTCGGGAGGCAGAGGCAGGCAGATCTCTGCGAGTTTGAGGCCAGCCTGAGCTACCAAGGGAGTTCCAGGAAAGGCACCAAAGCTACACAGAGAAACCTTGTCTCAAAAAAAAAATATTGCTGCCATTATATTGGACCATGAAATTGTGAGTCTAGCCTTTACCAGTNGAGAATCTCTCTAGCCCTACTACTATTATTTTGTTTCACATAAACCTTTGACTAATCATAATAAACATAGAGATAATATGTAAATCATAATTGTGCTACTAAGTTCATTTTCAAAAAGTAGACATATAAAGTAAGGACCTCTCAAAATTTCTTTGAGATTTCTGCTGGGAGCCAAGGACAGCTAGCAACATACTTTCCTTTTTTAACATGGAGAAAACAGAGAACAATTTAATAACATTATATTTAACCACCCAAAATTATTCATATATTAATATTTTGACTTATTGGAATTTCAACTTTTAATAATTATACAAAGTAAAGGAGTTTCATGATAACATGCATTTTAAAATTTATCTTTTTATATTTATATAGCTACTTAATTAGTTATGTAAAGTTTGGTAACTGTATAGAATCTTGTCTAGACTTAAGATACAAAATATTCTATCAGCAGTCCTCTACACTTCTTTGCTCTCTTCCTTTGTGGACAGGGCTTCCCGAGCCACAATCCCAACATGTGATATGTTGCTTGTGCTCTAACAAATAAAGCTTGCCTGAAGATCAGAGGGTGTAGCTACCCATTAGTTAAGCATAGAGCTCTGGAGGTCTGTACAGACAGGAGACAGGAAGTGATATGGCTGAGCAGAGAGAGGAATATAAGGCAGGTGGAGACAGGAACTAGGCCCCTTTTTCGTCTGAGGAGTTGTAGAGGTAAGAGGTGACTGTGGCTGCTCCTTTACTTCTCTGATCTTTTAGAACTTACCTTAATATGTGAATCCAGGTTTTTATTATTAAGACCAATTAGAATTCATGCTACATTTGGATCCAACTTTGGGGCACAAATTCAGGAAAAAGCCACTTGCCTGTGGCTTTGCAGCCACTGGCACAGGCTGGAGCTGCATGCAGCTAGAGTCACTATCCCACTGGCTAGGTTTTTCTCTTCTTTTTTCCCTAAGCCTCTGAGTAAGCTTGGGATTTTTTTCTATTGCAGCCTCTCTGCAGTCTGTGGAGCCTGACTCCACAGGCATGTGGGGTCAATATTCTCTTGGAGTTAGCCCCTTACCACCAATCACCTCTGCTTTTAGGCAGCTCCCAATGCACATGTTTCTTCCCAACAATCCCCTGTGTGTGTGTTTTCAGACAGTAGGTTCCCTCTCCTGGTGGGTTGTGAGTTTTCCTGGGACCCCCTCCTCGGGCTGCTGCCACACTAGGTAGCTGCCTTGACACTCACTCAGGCTTCTGTTCCATGCAGCAGCATTCAGCCTCACAATTCACCATCATCTGAATAGTCATCATTGGCAGATTTGGTGAGATAGTTGGGAATTCTTAAAGGGAGGAATTAATTAAAAAAGAGAGTTTTTTTCCACATTAAAAAATGGGAAACACTATTACAATGGAGGGAGTTAGGTCTCTGTGTGGTAATATGCTGGCAGTTTTGAAAATGGAACAGTTAAATAAGAGGATAATTAATTTAGATGGGATTTATGTAATTTGAATTATNAACATTATCAGTTTTATCACTTTTGTTTTATCACTGAGAACGTTGTATATATGGGTGCTAAGATACAAGATTTAGAAAAACTTATTAAAACAGATCATAGAGATATTCAGACCCAGACAGAGGAATTTAAAGGAGATCCAATCTCAACATTGCATTATAAGGTTAGAGAGGAAAAGCCTAAGGTTTTCAAACAACCAACTTTAATTTATCCAGTAACCTTATTTGGAATTTGGAATTGCCAAATGATAGATATCCTCAAGGCTATGTAAAAGCTGAATGGACTCCTATGCAAATGTTAGATTTAAAGAGATTCAAGGAAGTGATAGTCTCATATGGCATGCATTCACCTTTTGTGAAGCAGATGTTAAACTTGTGGTCAACTTGTAATAGAATTATCCCTCAAGACTGGAGAGACTTGGTTAGAGCAGTCTTGGAGTCTGGTCCTCAATTACAGTGGAGGACCTGGTGGCAAGATGAGGCTAAGACCATTGAACAATGAAGTAGGGCTAGAGGTATAGAAATATCCCAGGACCAACTTCTTGGAGAGGAAGATTATACTAATATACAAAGGTAATCTCTCTACGATGACTACACCCNGGCTTTATGCCATGCAGCACTTTGAATGCTTAGAACAGAATTGATGAAGTAGGAAGGAAAACTGAGTCATTTACTAAAGTTATACACAGCCCCAAAGAAATCTTCACTGATTTCTTACAAAGATTGACTTCAGCATTAAATGTAATGACACCAAATTCAGAAGCAAGACAAATAATAATTAAATGTCAAGCTTTTGAAAATGCTAATTCATGATGCAAAAGGCCATTAAAGGCAAGATCAGCACTCATAGAGGAATGGATCTGAGATGCAGTCAATATTGATTGTAATAATCATGATGACTTTTGGATAAGAGAGGTGACTTCCAGAGATTTGAATAAAAATAAAAATGTCAGGTGTTTAATTGTAGCAAATAAGGTCACCTTACAAGGGTTTGTAAACAAGGCATTTCTAGAAACAATGTTTTTTCTAAGACTAATTCAAACAGAATACTCCTCCCTTCTGGATAATGCAAAAAGGTATGGCAAGGGCAGACATTGGACCAATGAATGTAGATCAACAAGGGACAGACAAGGTCACCCTTTGCCATAGGGAAATACCTTGGGGGATCTCTCACAGGTCCCCATGTCAAACTTGGTTCAGTCATTCCCTGTCACGATGGGGGGGGGACTCCTTCCTAGAACAATTAAAGAACTTGATGCCTTTTATAAAAACCCCTACTGCTCTGGAAGACAGAACAGTTTTAGAAGATAAAACAAAAACTTCAGGAGAACCCATAAATCAAAATTGATAAGGGTTAGATTTGAACAAGAGGCCTCTTAATTAGAAGAGATAATAGTTCATCAAACAGCATGGCCATTCTCTCTAAACTAACTCATAAGACTAACAAATACTTTTCATTTGATCAGATATAACTTGCCAAAAGGGAATCTCCATGAACTTATGGTTGAGGCAGGGTTCTGTTTTTGTCTATTCAGGAGAATGAAGGCATCCAGCTAAGGAATCTGAAGACCACTGGACAAATGAGACAGCCAAATAAAAAGGAAAAAACATCCAGAAAAAATGTCCCAAGAAAAAGAATAAATTGGCCTATTAGTATATCACATCTCCAACAGGATAAAATTTCATAAGTCTTCCTAAATGTTTGTTTCTTCTGTTCTCTACAGACATATAATGCAAATGGTCGTTTTGTAGTNCCAGTTCAATTAAAAATTAAAGCTGGCTTTGGAGTTGGAGTGTGGTTCTCTTCTTCTCTAAACCCAAGCATGCTTGTTAAAGGAAAATCCAAAGTCTCTGTATCATGTCAGAAGAACCACTTGATATGGGACAGAAGAAAAACCGAATGTAGGGACTATTCTATTGCTGCTAATCTCATGATCTTTTAGTTTTATTTTGACTCTTTAAAGTTTTTCTTAAGGTATAAATATTATCTAAAAATTTATAAGATCAGTATACATATATATTTTAAACTTTTTGTCATAATATTAATGGTCATATGGAGTACTAACTAATTCTAGAAAGAAGTTTCATCTAGCTTCCTGTATATGATTTCAGGTTTGAGTCTCTGTCAGGTAACTAGGAATTAAGTTTTTGTATTCTGGATGTACATAACCAATATTGACCCTTTAACCTCTTCGAGATCTGCAGCATATGACATTTAAAATGTTTAAGTTTTCTGCAGTGAACCATGATCATGCTGCACAGTTACCTTTGAAGTNTCCAAAAGGAGGATGGTGGAGAAGAATGTGGGAGTCTGATGACTCTGCTCACTTATGGTTGACTTTGTAATTCCAGCTCTGTCAGAAGTCAAGGGGAAAAAAAAACATGAGCAGAGAGAGTAAAGCGGAACAGAAGTTAGAAACTGCAGGTCTCATTCCGTCTGTCTTTCTCTGCAGCCAATCACAAAATCCTTCAGAAAATAGTGACCACAGCTTTACTTCTTCCTTCAAACCTTGTGTGAATTTAAGCCAACTGTAAATCAGAAGTATACAGAGACAGGACTTCTATAATTACAGTTTTGAGATATGTAGCATTNTCTATACAAACCATCACTTCACTCCCCAGTTCTTAGATAACATAATCTGAAATTGGCACACATCATTTCCACTTATGACCCACTGGACTGAACTAATTACAAGAGCTTATCCAACTTTAAGGACCTAACAAATATGGAGAAGTATATGAATGTTCCTTCAATGACCATTAAGCACCTCTAAAACATGCATTTTGTTAGGATGAAATGTTTACAGACTTGAGTGCATAATAATTAGTACAAAGAATCAACTTGAACTCTAACAAAATATTTCAACTGCAGTTGTTTTAATAAATTTTAAAATTAGTATTAGAACTCTTGTCACTTTAGCCATATTTTTTTTCTGAAAAAGTGAAAATCTTAGTTTTTACTCTAAGTCTTTTTCATGGAACTCTACATTGTAGAACAATCTTTGGTTCCTTGTCCCATCTCATGGTTTCCTTGGTAACTGTTCAGTCTGAGCATCATTAGTTTCCAGCACTGAGCTCTCCTAATTGCAACATTCACTAGTCCTTAGAGTTTCAACTATTTCTTTGGTGGACAGATGGAGAAAAAAGAAAGAATAAATTAGAAAATTGAAGAAGCTTTTCAGATTAGGAAAGTAATATATTTCTTTATGTATGCTTGTGATAAATTTGGCAAATATGTTACCAACAGTATAAATCTTAACATTTAAGAATGTATTTTTTTGCTGGAAAAGTAGATCACTTTACATTGCTGATCATTCTGGGTAGAGAGTGTAGTGTGGCCACCAAAATCTTCAACGCTATTTTTCACGGGTGTTTTGCAAAAGGGATAACAGGAAGTCAACACAAGCAGTAACAGTGACTGAAAAGTAAAATCAAAGCTCTCTATTAAAGAGAGAACAAGAGAAAAATGGACAGAGAGAGAGAGAGAGAGAGAGAGAGAGAGAGAGAGAGAGAGAGAGAGAGGATAATGCTTGGTCTATAATGCTTCAGAAAATCATTGCCAGAAGCAGGGAACTAAAATATTTTTCTACCAAGAGGGTTTCTGTGAAAAAAGCTAAGAGAAAAACATAATTTTTGGTTGAACAAAAATCAAGCTACAGTGATAATGGAATCTAATGGTAAATACATCTTAATTAAGATTAACACATGTATCCAGACAAATTCTTTTGTTAGATGTTATATTCACTTTCTTCTACTATGACAAGATGCCTGAAATAAGTATCATAGAAGGGGGAAGTTTTAATCATCATCAGAGAGGCTTCCTCCAGCACTAGAGGGGAACAGATGCAGAGAACCACAGCCAGACCTTACACACAGAGAGAGNCTAAACAGAAGGTTTTCATCAAATCCCTCCCTTCAGATCTCAGGGTAGCCTACAGAAGAGGAGGTGGAAAGATGGTAAGAGCCAGAGGGAATGGAGGACACCAGGAGAACAAGGCCCTCTGAATCAACTAAGCAAGACGCACATGAGCTCACAAAGACTGAAGAAGAAAGCACAGGGCCTACACAGGTCTGCACCAGGTCCTCTGCATATATATTACAGCTATTAGCTCAGTGTAGGATAAAGTTTTTCTGTGTCCTGCCTGGGCTCCTGCGTGGTCCTGCAGCTGCTCAGACCCAAGTAAGCACACAGAGCTTTATATTAATTATGAACTATATGGCCATTAGCTCAGGCTTATTACTGAATAGCTTTACATTTAAATTAATCTGTTTCTATAAATCTGTACTTTGCCACATGGCTCGTGGCTTACCAATACCTTCACATCTTCCTCCTCCTGGCAGTGGCTAGCAGCGTCTCCTGACTCAGCCTTCCTCTTCCCAGAATTCTCCTTGTTTGTTTATCCCACCTATACTTCCTGCCTGGCTACTGGCCAATCAGCATTTTATTTATCAATCAATCAGAGCAACACATATTCATAGCATACAGAACAATATCTCCATCAGCTCAGTGTTTTCATGGGACTCCTGATTGCAAGAGCAAATGGGTTTCTGACTCTTGTCCCTNCTCTTCTCCTCCTGTTGGGTTGCCATGCCTGACTCTGATGTGATAGTGTTGGCTTCATCCTATGATACTTTATTTTGTCATGTTTGGTCATTATCTCTTAGAAGCCTTTTCTTTTCTAATGAGAGACAAAAAGGGAGGGGAAGGGGAGGTAGGGAGGAAATTAAAGCAAAGGGAAACTATAATCAGGATATGAAAAAATAATCTATTTTTAATAAATAAAAAGGAAAAAGAAGGAGGAAGGTTTCTTTTGCCCCATGGTTTCAGAAGATTCAGCCTGTGGTAGGTTAGCTCTGCCACTGTTGAGCACAGCAGCACATCCTAGTGACACCTCAAAATGCAGGAGATGCTCAAATCATGGCAGCTGGGAAGCAAAGACAGTAAGAGAAATTGAGAACTTCAGTCACTTTTCCAGGGCATGCCTCCAATGATGCAACTTCCTTCTACAGGACCCTGTTTCAATTAAATAATTTAACAATTTAATTAAGAATTAAAGAAATAGAGGCAATATATTTGAGAGAGAAAGAGAGAGATAAGATAGAGAGGGAGAGANATAGAGAGGGAGAGGGAGAGGGAAAGGTACATGGGAAAGAAAGGTGGAAAATAATACAATTGTATTTTAATTTCAAAAATTAAAAACAATATTAAAAAAGATTATATTACTTGTAAATATCACATGTGATCTTGGAGAGCAACTATATGAATTAGAGTAAAGGTCAAGTTGTTAACTAACACAGATAGTGGTATGCTAAGATTCACAAAGACTTCTTCCTGATACAGTAGTTATGGCATGATAGTATGTCCATGTACTTTTCCACATTTCCCGAATCCTTGCAGTTAGTATGGTGACACAACTGATTCTGTCCAGTGAGTTACAGACAAAATGGTGAGTGGCTTTTTTTTTTAAATTTTTCTATGGTATGTATGTAGTTTTTTCATGTGTGTGTGTGTGTGTGTGTGTGTGTGTGTGTGTGTGTGAGAGAGAGAGAGAGAGAGAGAGAGAGAGAGAGAGAGAGAGAGAAACAGAGAGACATGTTGTGCAATAGAATATTTGTCTAGGTATGTAAAATGTGTTACTTTTGTTTATGCTGCATTTGTTTAACTGTGTAAAGATGTATTTCTGTTTCACCTTGCCTGCCTAAAGCACCTGATTGGTCTAATAAAAAGCTGAATGGCCAATAACTAGGCAGAGGAGGGATAGGTAGGGCTGGTGGGCAGGGAGAAAAGGGGAGCCAGCCAGCCAGGCAGGGGTTGAGCCAGCAAGACATGGAGGAAGCAGGAAAGCAGAATGGATAGTATATAGATGAGGTAAACAAGCCTCAGGGCAAAACATAGAAATAAGTTAAGTTTATAAAAAGCTAGCTAGAAACAAGCCTAAGCTAAAGCCAAGCATTCGTAATTGATAATAAGCTTTCACATCATGATTTGGGCGTTGGCAGTCCAAGGAAGCCTGCTACAGAGACAGAGACAGAGAATCTAGGCAATTATCTTTTTCAAATCTGCTAATCCAAATCAACGTGAAGGAAGCAAAGTACTATAGGGCTCAGGGTTCTTTCAATCTGCAATCAAAATGCACCACAATTGGGACACTAAATGAGTGTTTCTTATACATATTACTTCTTTGGTTTATTAAAATGTAAGAGAAACATGAAAAAAAATTTCTCTCAGCTACTATAAAACACACAAGGTAAGGTAATTGAAAAAGAATGAAGTTTGTTAATTGCACAGAAGCTTAGCATTGCCATTTCACCCAGTAAATAATTGAAGTTAGCTGAAGAGCAGATGGAATCTAGTTATATAGAACAGTGGGGCCGGCTGAGAAGCATAGGTAGGGCAATGGGTTTCTCTCCTCACAGTCATTTCTGTAANTGTGTAGCTCAATTTATTATTTTTTCCTTCATTACAATGTTCGATGTATTGATTACTGTTCATGTTCTTGCAAGGGATCCGTTTTTTCACTTTTGAGAAGTCAATGCCCTCTGTGTGTCTTTTTAATGGGTAAGATTGAGTTAGTTTTTGGTCAGTCTTTTCTATTTGTTTTGACAGGAGAAAAGCGTTGTAGATGTCCTTGATCTTCTCTGTACTTTCTGGCTCTTTCTATGGAGGTCAGCTTTTGTTACTTTAGGCAGTCCAGTAGCCTCTCTCTCTCTCTCTCTCT
>LZPO01009023.1:21225-32199 GCA_001675575.1 Neotoma lepida | reverse complement strand
CCTGAGAGTGGGAAGAGGCTAGTTGGGGAGAGAAGGGACAGTAGGAGTGGGGAGGGTGTGAGAGACAATAATGGATGGGGGACGTGATCACAATATGTTGCATACATTTATGAAATTGTCAAAAATAAAGGAAAGAGAAGCAAAGAGAAAGGAAAGGTGTGGGTTCACCAGTGGACTAAATAACTAATTCNCACTGATCTGAGAGTATCTTTGTATTACTAGGATATTGTTTTGATTTGCCTCTGACTAATAATAAGGAGAATTAGAAACAAAAGCTCACTTATGAACCAAAACAATCTCTCCAATAACAAACTAGAAGAAAGGCAAGGAAGGAGGAAAATATACATCATACAGCCAAGGCTGTGACACCTTCTGTGAAGGGTCCTATAGTAAACGTTTAGGGGCTACAGCTGTGGGCCTCATGCTGTCTGTGTGAATCTCTAGCTCAGCTAAGTGTNCAGGTGTCAGGGACCAAAACACACAGCAAGGTGGACTTAGTTCCACAGCATTTGTAGCCTAGACATTGATGAATTATCCACATTATTTTCATTAAAGATAGTAACAAAAAGTTGTGAACAATTCCACAAAAAAGATTACACAATTTGTCCAAAGCCATAGAACTTGAGGTGATGAATCCCAAGACCTTCTTGATACCANAGAAATGAAAATTGCAACACTGGAGGTCAGCTCTGCTCCTCATCTCTTGCAATAACCTACAGGTTGTTCAGGTATGCTTGATGTCCTATTATGATGTATAAATTGTTTCTCATCAACTAAAGAGCCTGTAGTGGTTTGAATAGGAATGGCCCCCATAGACTCATAGGGCACTATTAGAAGGATTAGAAAGTGTGACCTTGTTGGAGTAGGTGNGGCTTTGTTGGAGGAAGTATGTCACTGGGGGGNGGGGGTGGTCTTTGAGGTTTCAAATGCTCAAGTCAGGCCTAATATCTCTCTTCTTGCTGCCTGCAGATCCAGATGTAAAACTCTCAGCTCTTTCTCCAGGTCTGCTTGTGTGTCACATGCATTCCACCATGATAATGATGGGCTAAACCTCTGAATGTAAGCAAGCCTCGATTAGATTATCAATCACTGCTCTTATTTTTGTTCCTGTTACAAATATCAGGCGAATCACCAGCTTAACTGCCAGGAGGAAGTGTGTGATTGATAAATATTGCTTAGCACATGAACACACATATATACATACATGTATATATACATTATACACACACATATATATATCTGTTTAGAGAGAGATTATCTGTTTAGAGACAAAGAAACAGGAAGAAAGAATCTGGAGTTTATCACTATTTGGAAAGATGTATAGATACTTGCAATATTAGACTTTTGAGAAAGGTTTCAAGTGCATAAACAGAGCAGTAAACCTAAAGGGTGTCAAAATATCTCAGAGAATATTGCCAGCATCCCTTGGGTCCTATTGATATCACTGCCTGGTTGTGGCAGCACCTACAGTGAACTGAGCCCTCCCACATCTATGAACAATCATGACAGTTCTTCACAGACACAGGCAATCAGTTGACTCTTGGTTGTGTCAAGTCGACAATACAAACACAAGTGCAGAAGTCCTAGATTTGAATAAAAAATCTTCAAAAGTTATGATCTCTTTCACTACTACAGTTGGACTTTTACAGGTAAGTCATTTTAGGCCCCCTGTCTCTATCTGAAGAAGTGGAAAGAGTGCAGGTAGAAATCTCCAAATACTGTTATGATGGTGGTCCCCACTGAACCTACCATACACTAAGCCAACTTGTTCATGTTCTATCAATCAGGTTGGCTAATGTCCATGTGCCTTCATCACTAATGACATAAATCCACTGCAGCAATCACACCTGCACTTCAGAGCAAGTTTTAGATAGAACTGATTGCTGTGCCAGCGAACCAATGAGATGTGATCATGTGATACCTGTTACCTCTCTGGAGTGCCAAGGATAGATGGTCCCAGCAACAGAGACAGAACTGAGGGCACAAACTTTCTCTTGTAGCCGATGAAAGGCTTTCTAAAGAGTGGAGTCTGTGTTTGGGAAAAGCAAAGTGAATGAGAATTGCAGCAGAGTTACTGAAGAATCGATGTTGTGTGCCCACCCTGTTAACTTATCACACACAATTAATATGTGTGTATTTATAATTTATATATGCATACTAGTAAAACAGAAGAACATTTAGGCATGAGTAAANTCTACAGTCTACTTTTATGTGCAAGAACTTTATCTTAGTTTGGAACCTCCTGAATGTGATGTAAAAATGTAACTACTTCTTAAGAGCCTGTGGGAAAGCCTGATATTTTTAGATATTATATGGTTTTTATATATAGGGTTTGTTTTGATTCAATATAAACACATTATCTTAAACATTCAGGAAAGTTGGAATAGATAATACTGACATGTTGTATGTTTAATCAATGCAAAAATACCTTCTTAACCACTTAATATGTATGATCTTTAATTTTTAAAGAGGTAAGTTCTTCATTATTCCCATTATATTAATGAAAAAATCTGAGATTGATGAAGCTGAACTAACTTCTTTAAACTTCAGTAGGGTACAGAGTTGGTATCAAGGGCCAGACTGGGTACCACACCCAAACTTCATCACACCATCCTGCATTCAGTGGCCCATTATCTCAGCCTCATATACTCCTGGAGACTCCAGTGGCTGCTGTTACAGTCACACAGCTACAAGTAGAGTAGAATTCTGACCAAATCAATGCAGTAATTCCCTCTCAGCTGACATCAATGAAGGACACCAGTGAGAATTTAATTATGCAGACATCATAAGTGGTTATAACTGAAATTTGCTTTTTGTTTCCAAAAATACTACTTGGTTTAATATACNTCTGGAAAAAAATATTAAAAGATGAGTTATTCACTAAGAGAACATTTTTTTCCTCACTGTCCTCTTTTAACAAACTGTCACACTAAACTTAACCATTCTCCAAAACATGAAACTAAGCCTTTTTGAGCAATTTCAAACATTTCCACAAATGAATAGACACAGCAACATGTCATGAAATATTTCTAAGTTACAGTGCCTACACAACTTCACAATAATGTATTTCTTTATTTAAAAGCTATTTTATTGCTGCTTTACAATGTTCAACATGTCTTTCTCTCTTTACAAAAATCAGTAATGTGAGGAAAGATATGNGAGCTGAAGCGCAGACTGCAAGTCCTCNGATTCCCAGAGAGCCTGACAAACCACACCGGTCATAACTTTCTATGGGGAAATGCTCTGTAAAATTACTTTTTTGCATGTGTTTAAATATTACTCACAATGGGAATTTTTTCTATAGAAATGCTTTAAAATAACATGCCTGCTGTTACCATGTGGATGCTTATTTTTTTAACAGAGACTTTTATAATCCCATATACTCTTTATCCCTTTCCATTTCAGTTCTATCATGGCAGNAATGAACAAAATAGAAAATTCAGTATAATTTTACCACTCACATTAGCAAGAGAACAATGGTGAGGGGCTGTGAACTGCTTTTCCATCTGGCGTCTCTGCAACTGTTTAGATTAATAGGTACAATAGCAATTGAAATTTTCTGGGCTAGGGTTCAATGGGGTTCAGCACCCCCTTGTGAAAGGACTCATCCACCTGTGGACAAAGAATCCTGCCTGTTACTATGGCTTTGACCAGAGGGCCTGATATGGTACAGAGTCTGACTCAAGTTGCAAAAAGAAAGACATACAGTCCAGTAAACTGCACTGTCTGCTTCCAGCACAAACTGTGCCCACAGAGAAAATCAGTGATTTAGGAGCTTGCAGAGAGCTCCTTAGCGTGCTGTTAGCTTGCTAGTAGTCAATGGCAGTATTCTACTATATGAGAAGTTCAGTATATTCAGCTCAATAAAATAATAATAATAATAATAATAATAATAATAATAATACTTATCTCACAAGATATTAGATTGATGTTCATTAATGTCATGATTTGTGACATTAGTAAAAATAAAACCACATCTTGTTCATCCTGGATAGGGAAGTTCCAGAGGCTCCACCCTTCCCAGGTGGACTCATGGCAATTATCAGTCCTTGGGGGAGAGGTGTTATTTTCTTCAGTGGTGTAACCGCTGATAAGCACCCTTCTTCATTAAATAAACCCCACTCATGCTCAGGTAAGTAACCCTTATTAAACTCAAAGGGTCACACAGAGAAGGAAGACATGGAAGTGGGAGGGGCTTGTACGAGAATGTTCCAGTGATAGAGGAAGGGATAATGGAGTGGGTATAGCCAGATAAANCTTTTCAGCCCGCGGGTACACGAATAACCAGTCAGAAGCATAATATTAATCACAAACTGTTTGGTCTATGGCTCAGGCTTATTGCTAGCTAGCTCCTTCATCTTAAATTAACCCATTTCTATTAATCTATGTATTGTCATGTGGCTGTGACATTACCAGTCTGCTGGTATGTTGCTTCTTGGGCAGCTGGCTGGCATTTCCTCTGATTCCACCCTTCTTTATCTCTGTCTTCAGTTTGAATATACCGCCTAACCTTATTCTACCTTGCCATTGGCCAAACAGCTTTATTTATTAACCAATGAGAGCAACACATATTCACAGCATACAGAAAGATATTCCACAACAAGAGGGTAAGGGAGGGGCACAATTTCTCTTCTAATTTGTCTTCTGTTGCTGTGATAAAATACTAAGACCAAAGCAGCTTAGGAGGAGAAAGGGTTTATTTGGCTCAGTCCAGGTCATACTCCTCACTTAGGGAAGTTAGGGCAAGAACTCAACAGGACCTTGAAATGCAAGTGGGGAGATGATTTACACCTCAGAGTTGAGATGAGTTCTTGAAAGATGCAAACCATATTTGTCTTACTTAGGAGTTTTATTGAGGTGAGGAGACACCATGACCACGGCAACTCTTTTTTTGTTGTTAAGAAAAATTTTTTATTCATTTTACATACCAATCAAAGATCCCCCTCTTCCCTCCTCCTGCCCCTCCAGTCTCCCTTTCCCACCCCACCCCCCATTCCCTTCTATAAGATGATAAGGCCTCCCATGAGGAGGTACATTTAGTAGACGGAGGTCCAAGCCCCTCCCCCTGCCTCAAGGCTGAGCAAGGTGTCCCATTACAGGTAGTGGGCTCCAAAAAGCCTGCTCATGCACCAGGGTTGGATTCTGATCCTACTGCCAGGGGGCCCCTTAACCACGGCAACTCTTACAAAGAAAACATTTAATCGAGGGGGCTCCTTATAGTTTCAGAGGTTCAGTTCATTATTGTCATGGCGGGGAGCATGTTGTTGTGCAGGCAGATGTGGTGCTGGCTACATATTAACCAGAAGGCAACAGGAAGTCGTCTGACAGTCACACTGAGGGAAGCTTGAGCAAAAGAAACATCAAAGCCCTCCCGAACCGTGACATGCTTCCTCCAACAAGGCAACACTTCCTAATAGTGTCACTTTGGGGACCATTTTCTTTCAAGTCTCCACAGTATTGTTCAGGAATGGTGAACAAAACCATATTTAAAAATAAATTTTAGGAATACAATTCCAGAAAAAAATGTTGCTAAATCATCTTAAAAGTTATTGGATCTATGCTGTTTGTTTTCTTTAAAGATGAATAAGAAAATCGCACAGTGACATGAAGTCAGTCCAGTTGGATGTGTCTCAGATCTAAAATTTCTCACTTAGTCCCTCTGTGACAGGGGCAAGGTTTTGCACCTGGTGTCCAGATATTAACTAAATTTCTATCGGGTCCTGACTTGCAGTTCTGCTGTGTGCCATCTTAAGAAAGAGCAACTGAGAGAAATAACAGAATGCACTTCTCAATACAATTCCGCTTTGGGATTGTCGTGTTACATCTGTAGGATTAAATGTTTTAAGGAGTTGTCAAGTTTAATTGGTGAGTTTGCACGGTTCTGGTTAACTGGCGGCATCACACTACCAAGATTTTTCCTTTTATCACTTTATGTTAACTCTGTGATTTAAATATTGCCATCTGTGAACAAAGTCTACAGAATTAAGAAAACAGCTTCAGTAAATTAAAATCCTAACTGATGCATAATTTGAAGATATCAGCAATGTTTTTTGACGTTTGGTGTGTTCATTGTCTTTCCCTAAGGCAATAAGCCTGTCTTGTTGCGCATGCTCACAAGAACTGGCATCTTCTACATGTTAAGGGGCTTAAAGATGACAAAGAATGGCAAAGTCGAAAATATCAGCAATTAAAGACAGCCATTTTAAGAACAACAGAAACAGCTCAAAANACAGGACCTGAAGGACTTAATTGTGCACCTAAGAAGCTTACAGGATCTGCAGTCACACACCAAGATGTCCATCCAAGACATGTTTCTTTCCACTTGCTGTCATATACAGTCTCCTGTCCGTTTGTTAGTTTTTCTCTTTACCAGGCCTTTTGTCTGGGTATTGACTTAAGTATCTCTTTAAACACCGCAGAGGGCCTTTTAACGCATCATGAGTTTTCCCCTAGTTTTCTCCTTTATTTCATCCAAATGTTTCTCCTTCAAACAGTTACCAANTTAATACAATTATTTAGCAGTGCAGAGAGCACATCTTAAAGCTAACATTTCCTGAACTACACATGTCTGGCTCCCGTAATAAATGGCGCAGTCCCTCATTTGTTCTTAACATAATCCTTGATGGTAGATGCCANTGTTATCTGAGATTGGCCTGGCCAGGGCTGAGGCTCAGAGATTAAGTAATTTAGGAAGTCACAGAATTAATTATTTTGGTACCAAGATAGAAACCGAGAATATCCCACTCAACAGCCCAAAGAAAAAGAGCTTGTTAGAAAGTGTTATGAATCAGGGGAGAGACAAAAGGCAGGGGAAAATGAAGCCAGATGAAGGAAGGAGGGGATGAGGGAAGGATGGAATGCGGCCCATGGAAACAGGTGACAGGGTAAAACTTTTATTGTGTTTCTGGTCATTTCCCCCTCAATGATTTAGACCTAACACTGCATCTGACCATGGAGCTATTTCTCTCAGCCAAATGGGATCATGCTGTGCACAGGTCTTCCTTTCCTGATGTCCTACTATGAGGCCAGACACAGAATTACAAGGCTGCAGGACAGCAGGACTGAGAGACTGGATTCAGATGGAATTTCACTACTTCNGCCATGTGGCTCCAGAGGTCATGGGTCATCTCTGAGTAAAGATCCAAACTGTGGAGTTAGAATGATGAATTGTGAAATATAGAAGAGTTTGTCATGTTCATGGGTTTGCCCAGGTGAATCCTCACAATTTGTTCCATATGATAAGTGGAGGAATGAAACTCATACAAGTTGTGTGAAAANTTAACCAGCTGGTAAATTGTAGGGCCAGGATGTGATCCCAGGCTGGCACGTTGAATACCAAAGCCTGCACAGGAAGTAGACCCAATGTGTACTTGATGCAGCTCCTGGTTGCAATGATTCTGCAAGATTCTAGCATGATTCTGAAGAACTGTAATAGGTTGATTGGAATGGTGATTGTTTTCTTAGACTCAACATCTACTTGTTAGGAGCTCGATGTGACATTGGGGATTCAGCTGACAACCTGGAGAACCATCTCTGCTGNAGGATGTCAGATTGAAGCTGAAATGCACATCAGAGCTTTCTTTGAACAGGGTGATACCTGCAAAGGCATTTTNACTGCAACAACCAGATATTTGCATATGACTGTCAATCAAGCATCATGGACTTGTAATATTATTGAGTGGACATATCATTCCTTAAATAAATAATGAGCTATTTTTTTCAGCTGTTCATAAGATATTCTTTGCAAGATGACTAAGAGAGAGACTCAGCCTTTCATCGTTTTAGGATGTTTAATGTAAAAATGTTTAACTTAAACAATGAAATGTCATTTGATGAGCTACCTGGATTCACACATAAAGACTGCTTCAGGTGAAGTATGGGAACTCCCGTACTTTGGGCTGAGGGGGAAATGGAGAAGGGAAACATCCAGGAGATCCAGGTCCTTTATTGCCTCATCTTCAACTTTCTCATATGCAGAATTAAAAGCAGATCTGATGATGAGCATCTCCCAGAAGTCCATTGTGATTCCAAACCTGGAAGGGCTCTGACTTCAGTCACTACCCTATTATGTAAATGGAGAACTTAGATACTGACAGCTTAGTGTCTTCAGCTATCATACAGAACAATGTGACTGTGCAAAAAAAGATGGCATATAGCCAACACTCAATTAACAGAAGAGATTATTAAGAATATTTTCTTCTTTGAAAACTTCCCAACACTATGAGAAGTACAGGCAGAACCTCTGTTTTGTTTATTCTGGTACTCTCATGTTTTGAGACTGTCAGAAATTATTCAATACAGCTTTGTATAGGATGGATATAAAGGAAGAAATTCAACTAACATCAGAGTCAAAGGTCAAAGGTGGCAGTATTCTAACCTTACTGCAGACCAAGCCATCACTGGAAAATGGGGGTGTGTTTTAACTAGTCATGCCAGTTTCTTTAGAGTATTGCTTCTTTCTGCAGGTCAACTGGTCAGCCAGCAGCAGATCTGCCTTTCTCTGGATGCCAGTGAGTGAGTTTTGCTTTCTCTGTTCCTGAGATTAGACAGTAAAGGGAACNCTCAAACACTTTCCTGCAGAAGGAAGTTGGGAGGCCCTGCTCCCCTTGATGAATCCCTCCCTCCTGCCATTAACCCTCCTGGTTCGTGATGGACCGCTATCTATGCCATGTTTCTCTTTTCCTCTTAGNCTAACTCTCATAGATGACTTTCTTCTCAGAGGCTGTGTAACCTCTACAACTAGCAAGGAGCTCTGAGTGTTAAAAGTTTTCAAAGTGTATTCAAGAGAAGGGTCAAATCCAGAGCAAAGGTGAATGTTTCCTACAATGCTATTTGACATAGGAAGGTCTTTGAAGTCCCAGGAAGAGTGTAAAGAGAATTTGCATAGTGGCATTAAGAGCAGATAGAAGGAATGCTCCCATCCTTCAAAGGGAAGAGTGGAGCACAAGCTTGCTAGTTTATACTAACAAAGGTCAGTCCCTCAGGTAGAATTAAAAATCTTATAGATAGGAGGGAGGTTGATAGGGATGGAAGAGAGATGTAAGAGGAAGGGGAAAGCTAGTCAGAATGCAATATATGCATGCATGAAATGCACAAAGCACAAACCTAGAAAGAAATTTTTTATTAACTTAAAAAAAAAACTAATCTTGATTTCTGGCTCAAGTCAACTGCAACTAACTATTCTAAGGCAGTCTTGAAATTGATTTAAGACAAGCCAGGCTTTCTAGCCATACTTATAGTTCCAGCACTCTGAGGTTAAGGATTGGGGCAAGTTGGAAGTCATCTTTGGCAACAATAATGTGTTCCAGGTCAGCAAGGGCTGCATAGTGAGACAATATCTAACATAAAATAAGTAGGGAAGACTTAGGCTGCATAGGTGATCAACCTCACTGCCTGCTTTTCTCAGTCACATATGGATGTTTTTAGCTTCGTCAGAGACATCTGCACTTTGAATTCTCCAATTGAGCTGTGTCTGAAGACAACAAGAAGTGCTATTCTTGCATGTTTTTACCTTTTTCCTTTTGCAAATCTTAACCAAGATATGAAACAGTAAGTTAGAGTTAGTTTGGTGTGTGTTGGAAATCTCTATTTTAGAACATACTTACCTGGAAACAGGAGTAAGATGAATTTCACAGTTTCTGGTTGTCCCTTTCCCTCTACAACTACCTTCATAATAAAGTGAAGCATAACTTCTAAGTCAGAAAGCTTTGTGGCTGGTGAGATCCTNGGAGCCAGATTCAATAAGGGGACATGCCCATCTTCACAGACCTGCCAGGAAACTTACCCATGAGTGATTTGTCTCTTAGTGCCAGAGTCAGAATATGTGCCCAAGATCCAGACCTCAACTCCATGTGCTTTGAGAAACTGAAGTGACAGCAGAGAATCTGACTGGCTACCAGTGCTGAGAACAGGGGCATGCTGGGTGTTTCACTTCCCTGCCACAAGTACTGTGCGCTGAACCTTCCTCCATTCCTCCCCAGGCTAACCTTTCAGGGACAGTAAACACGACGTGACAGGGGGCCCAACACAGAAATTACACAAACTTTAACATGTTTGTGGTTTGTGACAGGTTTGGGACACATCTGGACTAACCCATCAGGGAGGGAAAATATCTGTGGAATCATAACAGGACAGCAATCTTTATACTTAGTCACCCATGTGTTTGTGCCTCATTCCTTCGAATTAAATACAAATGAACAGAAAAAGAGAGATGTCCAAACCAAAGAAATGGATTTGCTTCAAGTAAAAGGAATATTTCTTGTCAAATGAAATATAGTAATAGCCCAGATAGTGTTTAATGTTTTAAATGGAATCAACTAGAATAACTGTTTTAAAATTTAATCATATGTTTCTGTTCAGGAGTATTGTGTGAGCTCCTGTGTGAGGGTATGAGAGTATGTGTGTTATCACTGAGAGAGCAAACAGTGTAAGCACCTGTGGAATTTAGGAATTTTCAAATATACACTGGAATAAGTAGATAGACACTCAAGTGTCTCCATAGATTCTCAATGATTCTCAACCTTCCTAATGCTTTGACCCTTTAATACAGTTCTGAATGTTGTAGTGACCACTCCCCCCACAACTATAAAATTATTTTCATTGCTACTTCATAGCTTTATTTTTCTACTGTTATGAACAGTAATGTAAATATCTGTGTTGTGATGGTCTTAGATGACCCATGTGAAAGGGTCATTCGACCACCAAAGGGATCGTGACCCACAGGATAAGAACTACTGCTATAGGTAAAAAGGTTCTCATAAGTGAAAAGAGTTTTGAAGTGTTTATTCTTCTGTTAATACATATCCAGTATTATTGCAGACCCATCATCATGTAGCAACCAATAATTTCAGAATAATAGAGATATGAGGTTTGCTTAGATTAACCCTATACTCTAAGCAGATTAGAGCAGAAAATGGGTGTTTTATAATCACTACCCCCACCTTTGAGTGGATAATTAATTTTTTTTTTTTTTTT
>LZPO01009023.1:9160-19870 GCA_001675575.1 Neotoma lepida | reverse complement strand
GGGAATAGGGAAAAATAGAGTGCTAGGGAAGTTCCCAGAGAGTCCACATGGATGACCCCATCTTAGACCACTGGAAATAATCGAGAGGGTGCCTGAACTTGCCTACTCCGGTGATCACATGGATGAATACCCTAACTGCCATCATGGAGCCCTCATCCAGTGACTGGTGGAGGCAGATGGGGAGATCCACAACGGGGCACCAGGTGGAGCTCCAGGAGCCCAGTCAATGGGAGAGAGGGGGCCTTCTATGAGCAAGGGACAACGAGATCATAATGGGTGGGTGTACAGAGATGGCCAGCCAAACTAGTGAACACGCATGAACTATGGACCCATAGCTGAGGAGCCCCCATGAGCCCTCATCCAGAGACGGATAGAAGCAGATGCAGAGATCCACAGCTGGGNGCCAGGCAGAGCTCCAGGAGTCCAACTGATGAGAGAGAGGAGAGATTCTATGAACAAGGGACATTGAGATCATGAGGGGAAAATGTGCAGAGATGGTCAGCCAGGTTGGTGGAAATGCATGAACTGTGGACCTATACCTGTGGAGCCCCCATGGCACTGGACTNGACCCTCTGGAAGCTTGAAACAGTTGTTTGGCTTGAACTGTTTGGGGGTCCCCAGGCAGTGGGATCGGGATCTGTCCCTGGTTCAGGGGCTGGCTTTTTGGAGCCCAGTGCCTGTGGTGGGACACTTGGCGCAGTCTTGGCGCAGGGAGGAGGGTCTTGTCCTGCCTCAACTGAGAGTGCCAGGCTCCGAAGACTCTCCAAGGGAGACCTTGTCTTGGAGGATGTGGGAATGGGGGGTGGGTTGAGGGGGGAGCTGGCAGGGCGGGAGGAGGGAGGAGAAGGGGATCTGAGGTTGGTATGTAAAAGGAGTGGAAAATCTTTTTAATAAAAAAGAAAAGAAAAGAAAAGAAAAAAGAAAAGAATAATTATAATCTAAACTACAGATACTTTAATGTAAACTCGGCTCAGTTATTTCTCATCAAATAGGAAAATGAATCATTTTCTCTTTATTAGACAACAGGCATACTTTATTAGACAAAACCATACATATATGACTTTACACATTGAAGTGCTAAATCCCAGTCTCCTACATCATCAAGTAAGACTCACCTATGTCCTCAGCCACTTGAATCTTTGCCTATTTTAGATGACGTTCTCTCTCATGGTAATGACATTATCTCCCTTAATCACTATGAAGTTACCATACATGTGTTTATAATTGTGACTTCATAAACACTCTGGGTGCTGAATAAATATCACACACAAGCCACTTAGTGATGTGCCACGCAGTGAACATGAAGAAATAATATTTTTGTAGAGATATTCTACCTGCCTAAAACAAATCACAGCACATTCTTTCTGACAGCTTCATACAGATTGTTTCGTTATTGTCTATAACAGAGTCAACGGAGGTGCTCTGTGCTCTGCTGACTAAATGGCTGAGTTATCTTTAAAAGCTCCTCTATACCCGTTGTCTGACATTTATTTAAATACAGGTTGAGCCCATTTTGTAATCCAGAGCCTTTGCTCAGATGTTTGTGAAGAGGTTTTAATAAATAATTGTTTTAGACCTCATACCGTATCACTCACAGTCAAATGTAGGCTTTATTTTGAGTCTTATTTTCACCTAATATCAAACACCTGTAAATTATCATCTCAGTGCATGTTATGATTTCTAAACTAACATTTAATTTATCAGTCTTTTATTCTGTTTTATTTGGAATTAATGTATAAAATAATGTACTACTTTTTTTATTTAAAAGTTTTTTTTTTCCATTTTACCTACCAACCACAGTTCCCCCTCCCTCCCGATCACCTTCCACCTTCCTCCTACCCAACCTCAATCCACTTCTCAGAGAGGGTAAGAGCTCCCATGGGGAGTCAACAAAGTCTGGCATTGACACAGAATCAACCCTCTCCCTGCTGTATTGAGGCTGAGCAAGGTATTCCTCCATATGGAATGGGCTCCAAAAAGTCAGCTCATGCTCTAGGGATAAATCCTGGTTCCACTGCCAGTGGCTCCACAAACTGCCCACACCACACAACAGTCACCCACATTCAGAGGGCCTATTTCAGTCCCATGCAGGTTCCCCAGCTGTCAGTCCAAAGTCATTGAACTCCAACTAGCTCAGGTTAGCTGTCTCTGTGGGTTTCCCCATCATAATCTTGACTCTTTTGTTCATATAATCCCTCCGTCCTCTCTTCAACTAGATTCCAGGAGCTTCACCCAGTGCTTAGCTGTGGATTTCTGCATCTGCTTCCATCAGTTACTGGATGAAGGCTCTATGATGACAATTAGGGTAGTCATCAATCTGATTCCATGGGAAGGCCAGTTCAGGGACCCTCTCCACTATTGCTTGGAGTCTTAGCTGGGCTCATCCTTGTGTGTTTCTGGGGATTTCCCTAGCACCAGGTTTTTCCCTAACCCCAGAATGGCTCCCTCTATCAAGATATCTCTTTCCTTGCTCTCCCTCTCTGTCCCTCCCCCAACTTGGGCATCCCATTCCCTCATATTCTCATGCGACCTTCCCTTATGTCCTCACCCTCTCCCCCCACACTCTCAATTTACTCAGGTGATCTTATCTATTTCCTCTTCCTAGGGAGATCTATACATGTCCTTCTTAGCATCCTCCTTGTTAGCTAGCTTCTCTGGGGCTGTGGATTATAGCTTGATAATCCTTTGCATTGCATCTAATATCCACTTATGAGTGAATGCATACCATGTTTGCCTTTGCAAGTCTGGGTTACCTCACTCAGGATGATTTTGTCTAGTTCCATCCATTTGCCTCCAAATTTCATGATATTGTTTTCTGCAGTTGAGTAATTCTCCATTGTGTAAATGTACCACATTTTCTTTATCTATTCTTTGATGAGGGGCATCTAGGTTGTTTCCAGGTTCTGTCTGTTATGAATAATGCTGCTATGAACATAGGTGAGCAAATGACCGTGTGGTATGAATCTGCATCCTTTGGATATATGCCCANGAGCGATATTGCTGGATCATGAGGTAGGTTGATTCCCAGTTTTCTGAGAAACTGCCATACTGGTTTCCAAACTGGCTATACAAGTTTACACTCCCACCAACAGTGGAGGAGTGTTCCCCTTACTCCACATCCTTTCCAGGATAGGCTGTCATCAGTGTTTTTGATCTTAGCCATTCTGACAGGTATAAGACAGTATCTCAGAGTTGTTTTGATTTGCATTTCCTTGATGGCCAGGATGCTGAGATATTCTTTTAAGTGTCTTTTGACCATTTGAAATTCTTCTGCTGAGAATTCTGTTTAGATCTGTACCCTATTTTTTAATTGGATTATTTAGTATTTTGATGTTTAGTTTCTTGAGCTCTTTATATATTTTGGAAATCAGCCCTCTGTCAGATGTGAGGTTGGTAAAGACCTTTTCCTATTCTGTAGGCTGTCATTTTGTCTTATTTACCGTGTCCTTTGCCTTACAGAAGCTTCTCAGTTTCAAGAGGTCCCATTTATTAGTTGTTGCTCTCAGTGTCTGTGCTACTGGTATTATATTTAGGAAGTGGTCTCTTGTGTTTATGTGTTCAAGGCTACTTCCCACTTTCTCTTCTATCAGGTTCAGTGTAACTGGATTTATGTTGAGGTCTTTGATCCACTTGGACTTGAGTTTTGTGCAGGGCAATAGATATGGACTTTTTGCATTCTTCTACATGCGGCCATCCAGTTATGCCAGTACTATTTGTTGAAGATGCTTTCTTTTTTTCCATTGTATTTTTGGCTTCTTTGTCAAAACTCAGGTGTTCATAGGTATATGGGTTAATGTAAGGGACTTGATTTGATTCCATTGATCCACATGTCTGTTTTTATGTCAATACCAAGCTGCTTTTATTACTATACTCTACAATAGAGCTCTAAGTCAGGGATGGTGATGCCTCTGGAGGTTCCTTTATTGTACAGGATTGTTTTGGCTATCCTGGGTTTTTTGTTTTTCCATATGAATTTGAGTACTGTTCTTTCAAGGTCTGTGAAGAACTGTGTTGGGATTTTGATGGGGATTGCATTGAATCTGTAAATTGTTTTTTTTTTTTTTCTGGTTTTTCGAGACAGGGTTTCTCTGTGTAGTTTTGACGCCTTTCCTGGAACTCACTCGGTAGCCCAGGCTGGCCTCAAACTCACAGAGATCTGTCTGCCTCTGCCTCCCTCCCAAGTGCTGGGATTAATGGCGTGTGCCACCACCGCCTGGCCTGTAGATTGCTTTTTATAAGATTGCTATTTTTATTCTGTTGATCCTACCTATCCAAGAGCATGGGAGATCTTACCATTTTCTGATTTCTTCTTCAATTTCTTTCTTCAAGGACTCAAAGTTCTTGTTATATAGGTGTTTCCCTTGCTTGGTTAGAGTTACCCCATGGTATTTTATGTTATTTGTGGCTATTGTAAAGGGTGTGTTTTCTTTTTTGTTTCTATTNNAGTTTTCAAGTCTTCAATCATTTCCTTCACCTTTTTGTTTTTTTCTTGGATTTCTTTAAGGGATTTATTGATTTCTTCCAATTTATTGTTCATCTTTTCCTTGACTTCAAGGCAATTTTTCATTTCCTCTTTAAGAGCCTCTATCATCTTCATAAATTAATTTTAAAGTTTGTTTTCTTGTGCTTCAGCTGCATTGGAATGTTCATGTCTTGCTGTTGTAGGATCATTGGGTTCTGGTGGTGCCATATTGCTCTTTCAGTTGTTAAATGTATTTTTACAGCGGTGTTTACTCATCTTTTCTTCCACTGGTGTGGCTTCTGTCTGTGTCTGTTCTTCCAGCTGTTGTGTTTTGAACCTCAGCCTATGTAGTCTGCTAGGGTTGCCCGGGAAGGCTGGCCACGGGTAGATTGTTCCAGTTCTTGAGTTTTGGCTGTAGAGTGGGTCTTGGGAAGACTGCATCCAGTGGGTGGTGGGGTGTGGGGGCACAGCCTGGAGGTAAGTATCTCACCTGCCTGCAGGCTGGTGGGGACTGCACCAGAGGAGTGGATGTACTGCTTTCTAACATCAAATGACTTCCTAGTTATGGAGTTTGAATTGTTAAGTTCTATAATACAGTGATTAATATCTATTTTTAGCTAAAACCCAGGTAAATTCAGAAGCAATTCTACAGAATACTGGGAGATTCCATTTGTTAAATGTATCCCTTGGGGATGTTCTTAAAGATATGTAGTTTCTTAACATAGAAAATTCTGTGGAAAACAAGATGATTCTGAGAGTGTATTTCCAAGGACAAAAGCACGCACTGGTATTATTTATAGCTTATCCTGAGACTGGATGAATAGCAGGACTCTTGTCCCTGGAGAGCACTAACTGACTACCTGTTTCTCAGGAGCCATTTATGGCCTGCAGCTCTTAATCTAGGGCTTCAGGTTCATGAGATTTGCCACGTCCACAATGGTAGGGCTTTTCATTGCTTTCTTCCCCTGGCAGCCTGCATAGCACCTTCTGGTCCCATGAAAATAATTTTCCAGTTCAGTTTCAGCTTGACTCCTCCAAGTTCTGTGTCCAAAACATGTGATGTCTTCAGTCATGGCTGGCAGTGGGCTTTTTGTTAAAGAGTCTNTGGATCTTGGGGGTCGTTTTGATACTGCAAATGGTATAATTATATTTAAAATATTCATATGTATATTAACCCATATTATATATGCATTTTAAAGTACACCTACACTGATATGTCTCCTGTAGCCTTTGATTTTGGAAACACCCCNGGTGGGCCCAGACCATTGCTCCTGGGTTCTTAAATCCAGTCCAAAATTCCATACCGAGTCATTAATATGAGTTTCAGAAAGGAGTAGTTTAGTATTTCACTAATGTCCTCTGTAATTGCTATTAGGAATTTTTGGACTGCCAAAATAAGTAGAATAAGTAAAAACTGGCATTTGATCAACATTTTTATAGAGGATATTCTTATTTAGACCAAAGTCTCCTTCATGAGAGCTCTAAATCTTTCAATATTGCTGTATAGTAGGCCAAGAAACATTTGTCAGTCACATAAAAATGTGCATACATGTCTAATTTGGTTGTGGGCCAAACTTCAGACTCCTCATCTGAAATATCTACTGTAACTGCTGGGATTTCTCAGTGGTCTGCCATAAAGGTAAGACAAGTTCACTCATACATGTGTTAGCAAATGTCCAGCAAACATCAGCTCACTCCTTTGAAATGAATTAGTAGATATGGTTTGTCATGCTCTCAGTGACACAGCTGTTTGGATGCCATCACAAAGGAGCACTGAAGGTTGAACCAGGAGACAGATCTCAGTGTCATTTGTGAGCTGAGGGGAGGCTGAGCTGTGTTTGAAAACTCTTAACATTCTATGATCAGAGGATTCCCTACAAAGAAGGTATAAAAACAGTGCTGGCATGTAGAAGAGGAAGAAATAGTATGCTATTAGGAAAATGTCCTTTTCTATGTTTGCAAAAGGGTAATTTTGGGGTGTTAGACAGACATGGAAAGTAGGAGCAGTAATCTCCCATTTTGTAGCATTCTGGAACTTTTACTTCTTTCTTTTTTGTTGAGATGGAGCAATCAATTGTGGCATTGGCTTGTTGCCTGAAGAAGTCATCAAGATTAGATCTGTTTGTCATTTCTTGAGGTTTGGGCAGTTCTAAGTTATCTGACTTATTTTATACCTCAATGTTTGGTTTGAAGGTTTCATTTTCTGCTCAAGTTCCCTCCAAAGTGTTCGTCTAGAGGGTGATACCTGTCTNAGAGAGTGAAAGGACATCACAGCAGTCTGTTGACACTTCAGACCTATTCTTTCTGATTTTAGGCTGAAAACACTGGAATGGGAGCAGAAANTTTGACTTCAGGTCTAAAGGTGAATACTATGTAAAGGTATTAATTAATTCTTCACCAGGTTTCCTATGGCCAACCACTTTAGAATTTCTAAGGCTTAATATAAGGCCAAATTACTTGGCAATGACTTANATATATAGGCTGTAACAAAACNTGCCACAGTGTAAGCAAAGACCCTATNAAAGTTGGTGCACCACGCCTCCATGCTAGTTTAGTTTAGTTTATGACTAATAAAATACTTTTTTATGATCCTGCTATTAATATTTCCAAGAAAAGTTTTATATTTTATAGCTCCATCCAAGGATGCATTGATTGACTAGACTTAGGGTATTTACATGGATTAAGCCTGATTGTCTCAATAAAACTCATTTTATTTTTAAAACTGTATTTCTTTACACCTGCCACAGAGCTAAGCATGTGATTAGAATCTGAAGTCCATCATTAGAAATGTTTTTCATTAACTATTCTTCAAAATTAAATGTATATTTCAGTATAAAGATGAAATTAATGAATAAGTAGTTGATGGAGGCTGAATTATTTAATTCAATTTTTTTCTGGTGCAAAGAGGAGATCAGAGAAACAGGGGTTATAAACGGGAAAGGCATGAGAGCCTTGGCCTCATGTAGTGAAGCCACTACTGTTTGGGGAGTGTTTGATAACCTCCTCAAGCCATTCAAGGAGTAGTCAGACTTTCATTCCTGCTTGATACTCCTCTAAATGGGTGTTCCTGTTTTTATGTAATAGTTTCAAAATTCATCCCCTGCTATTTGGAGTTGTCTCTCAGAAAGTGAAATTACCAGTTCAGTGAGACTTACCCTTGAATGGTGGGCACNAAGACCACAGTAGTCTGCTGAACACAAAGGTACTTTTGAGAATAATTCTTACAAAATTTTATCAACAATATAAGGGCTGTTTATCAATCNAGGAGTTGGCTCTAGGCTGAAGCTGACAGGAGACCTAAGCAGCAAATAGCAAGAAAAATGTTAAAATCAACTTTAACAAAGTTAAAAAAGAAAACAGAAAAACAAAACTCTGTTCAAACATCAAAAGTTCATAAGTCAAAATAGACACAAAGTTTAGAATGCAACTTTGGTGAAACAATTTACTTGTTATACGTGGGTTTGTGGTTTCTTTGTAGTTTTCTGCTTGTAAAATCACACCATCTGCAGACATGGACACTTTGACCTCTTTCCCAGGTCACATATCCTACATGTATCTCTGCCTCAGGATACCTCTGACTTTTACATCCAGACCCTCCAGGAACAAAATTATTGAAAATCAAATCCTTCTCTTGTTCTAGATGCTGGATAGACTGCTTTAAACTCTTTCTCACTATGTATAGTGCTCTCTATTGATTCAATGTAAGCAAGCTTTCTTAAGTACATTTTTTTTCCTGTAAATTACTAGTTTCAGCTTCTTAATTTGAAAGGATGCTGAATTTTCTCAAATATATTCTTATTTCTTATACTGAGATATTTGTATGGTTTTTACTCCTTGTTCTGTTAGTATGGTATTGTGCTGGTTGATTTGCATATGTTGACCCATCCTTGCATTGTTGAGATTAATACAACTTTACCATGTTAAACAATCATCTTTAGCGTGCTTCTTGATTGTGAATATGCTTGTTCTTCAAGGATATAGGCACAGATTGGTTTTGCTTCCTTCCTTCCTTCTTTCCTTCCTTCCTTCCTTCTTTCCTTCCTTCCTTCCTTCCTTCCTTCCTTCTTTCCTTCCTTCCTTCCTTCCTTCTTCCCTTCCTTCCTTCCTTCCTTCCTTGTCAATATCATTTTATATTTTTTATTTATATTTATAGTTTTATATTTTGAAATATTTCAAAATAAAAATGGAAAAAAAACTAGTTCCATATATCAATAGCAACTTCCAAAAATGGAAATAAAAACATCTAGATTATAGTTGCTATAAAAAATGAAATATTTCACAATTAAATTAAACAGGAGGAATACAATTCCCAGTCAGTGAGGAATAAGGTGAAGGTCATGTGCGGGGATGATACCTCTGTGCATCACTTGGGGATGATCAACACTGTTAAAATGCTATACCACCAGAGAAATCCATAGCTTCAGTATATTCTCATCAAAATACCCATGCCATTTCTAAAACAACCATGAATGTAATGAACCACAAAAACTCCTTCTTCTAAGCTAAAGGACAAATCAAAAAGAATGTGAACAGAAAGAACAAAGAGAATTCAGGCACTGTGGGACTTGAGTTGGAACCTGACTACAAAAGGAGCAACCAAACAGCTGTCAATCCCAAAGATGGAAGGAGAAAGACCAGTGACCCAAATCATCATGGCCAAATTAATTAAAGCAAGGTTTAAAAAAAAAAAGTTGTGTACATGTGCTGCTTCTCCCTAAGGTGGGGTTCAAGAGATCTGCATTGGACATGGGGAAGGTAAAGATTTTATAGCTCAGGGGTAGGGGGTTTCCAGATGGGGATTTGGCAGGCAAATAGGAGGGGTTACAGAAGCAGAACATAACAAGGTCGTCATAACAACAGGTGGTCATAATAATCTTTTGAAACAAAGTAGGGTTGCCATTTCCTGGAACAGACAGTACAAAACCATTTGTAGTGAAGNTTACAGGTAGGGCATAGCCTAATCCTTAAGAAACAGAAATTTAATCATAAATAGGAATGAACCTAGTTTATCTTTACTGTTAGTTAGATTTCATGTCTAATATGGAGGCAAGCTGGATCATCACAGCCATTTGCTGACATTTAAAATAACAACTGGGCAAGGGACTTAGATTTCAGCAAAGGTACAAAAATCACACATTGGGAAAAGGACACAGCTTTTACTAAATGGCTTATGGGAAATTGGTATCTATAGNTGATGAAATGAGACTGGGTCTTATATAAGTTGCATGACAATCTTCAATATGTAAAGACTTAAAATGAAAACCTCTATGCGGTAGTTTGGATGTAATTGGCCCCCATAATGTCACAGAAAGTGGCACCATTAGGAAGTGTGGCTTTGCTTGAGTGGGTATGGCCTTGTTGGAGGAAGTGAGGGCAGGCTTTGAGGTTTCCTATACTCAGGATACCACACCCAGTGTCTCAAATGACTTCCTGTTGCCTGCAAGATGTAGGACTCTNAGCTCTTACTCAAACACCATGTCTCCTGCACACTCCCATGCTTTCCATCAAGATGATAATGGACTGATTGAACCTCTGAAACTGTAAGCAAGCCACCCCAATTAAATGTTTTCTCTATAAGAACTGCAGTCTCTTCACAGCAATAGAAACCTAACAAAGACACTGTATGAGGAGACTGCAAAAACCCACAAGGAGGATGTCCTAGGGGTTGTCATGGCTGATTTTTGGATTGAGCCTCCCAAAGAACAAGAAACAGAAGGGGAAACAGACAACCTAAATGTTTGTCATAAGCAAAAGAATTGAGTGACAGAGGGAAGAGATGCTACAGGATGGTAGAAAACACCAGCAAACTACTGCTTTCAGGGGATTTTAACCACTATATAGAAAGAGCACCAGAAACTGAACAGCAAGAAGGCCCTGTGACCAGGGATGTGGCTGCATGTTGTAGNTCTTGCCTGGCAATCCTCAGTGTTTTGTACAATCTGTAAAGGTGCAAACAACTTGCACCAACCCCTAATAACCTCATTACAACAGGTAATGGATGGAATATTATTCATTAAAAGAANACTAGTAGATAGTCAACATATATAAAAAATACCCTCACACCACTGATCATAGGGCACTAAATCAAAGTCACAATATGACTATCTTAAGGAAGTAGGAGTAGCTACTATGGAAACACAAAAGAGAACAAAAGCTGCAGAAAATGCAGACAGGAGCGGAGCTTTGTACAGCTCAGTGGTGACAAGGTCTAGGACAACAGTTAGGGAAGCTATCAAGGAAGCGCCCCC
>LZPO01009022.1:10040-29234 GCA_001675575.1 Neotoma lepida | reverse complement strand
GTTCAGAAGTTCAATCCATTATCAGCATGGTGGGACATGGTGATGTATAGGCAGACGTGGTCCTAGAGAAGTAGCTGAGAATTCTACATCTTGTAGGCAACAGGAAGTGGTCTGAGTGTCTGAGCAAAGCTTGAACAAAAGAGACCTCAAAGNCCTCTCCAACAGTGGCATGCTTCCTCCGACAAGGCCACATGCACTTCAACAAAGCCACACCTCCTAATAGTGCCACTCCCTTTGGGGGCCATTTTCTTTCAAACCACATCTGGTTTCTTAGGTTAGGACCCTTGGAACAGGTAAGGTGGGTGGTTCTAGCCAGAGTTTCTGTTGAGTTACCATTAATGAAATTCTGGAGGATTAACTTCTAACTTCACTGCTTTGGTTAACTGCCAGGTTGAGTAGGCTGGAACAAGGGTCTTTTGTAAATATTCTNTTCCACNTAGTTGAAGACATAGAGACTGACTTTCCCCAAGATGAGAAATTCAAGAGACAGGAGCTTCAGTCATTAATGATCTAACCTAGAAAGTGATCCACCAACACTTCTGTCATGTTCTGTTCATCATTCCCACACAACCATGATGAACCGTGGATAAAGAATTCCAAATGTGGCTATAGAAATTTAGGGTGCCTGGGAGCTATCCTGAAGACTAGTTGTCACATACATGAAGTAAGCTTTCTCATATTTTTAAAGCTAGACATTTGAATTTTAAAAGAAAGTCAGTCANGCTAAAAGTCCTGCATTATCTCTATTTTATGAATTGTTGGACATCTGGAATCAAAATAATTTTTTGAATGTTTTTCAGATTTTTGTGGAAATCTATATATTAAATCAGGATTGGGAGTGCAGCTCAGTGGTGGAGTATTTGTTGTGCATGAATGAAGTGCTAAGTTAGAGCATTGCTATCATAGACAGACAAAACTTTGCATGATGTATAACCAACCTAAAAATAAATCAAGGTTCTTAANGTGTAGTTNNTAATGAAAAAACTAAGAGATTGTACCCATCTCTCACATTAAGCTTATTGGAAAAACAGGGGGAAATTCCACACAAATTCAGTTGAAAGAAAATGTATCTCTAAGATAGGTTTGGGATTTGATGTTGACACGATAGGCTGGCTCATCAAATACCAGTCCCAATTTATTTTTCTTTAGTCAGTCTCTGACCTCTGTGAAAGGTGGAAGGGTAAAAGCTAAGATTCTCAGCTTCCCTTCCAGCTTGGAGAATAGTCACTGGAGGTCTAGTCAGAGAACTCCACTGGAAGTCAAGTCACTGGGATTTAGGGATGAAGACAAAACAGAGGACCTTCCTTGAATTAACTTGATATCCCAGCCCACCCTCTTTGCCACAAAAGCTGAATTGATTTCTGATTTCACTGAGCTTTCAAACTAAATCAAAAGCCCCCCAGTTATAGACTTCTTGACATGTGCTAAATAAATACTTGTTTAGTTTTCTGTCCCCTTGGTTGGGTTTCCTGCTCCTTGAAGTCATAAGTATTCCTAATCCTTTCTGTGAGTTCACATTAGAAGATATTAAAAATAAAGTCAGAAGAACCCTTCAGGGACAGAAAGGGATGTTGAGAAAACATTTGTGGCTTATTGAGTGATCATTTCTAAACAATTTCTTGTTTCTTAATTTCCTCCATTAAGCTGCTAAAGGGATGATANTCNCAAACAATACATTATATTATTATTATTGCTGCTGCTGTTGCTGTTTTACCTTAGTTTCTAACCACAGTAGGTAAGTCCAGACNCCCTTTTCCTCATCACAAATAGCACTTAGAGCCTATAGGTTTGTCCTGTTGGCCTTTTNCCAGGACAGTCTTCCTGACTGCTTGGTGGGCTGCCTGTATTCCTGCATTAGTGCACTACATTGAGGTTTTTCTACAGTTGTCAACTTCCAAAGTGACTGTCACTTGTGCTAGTAATTGTCTGCTGCTGTGTCAGGTCTAGCTGCTATTGCTACTTGTGTTGCAAGTCTGACATCAAATGTCAGGGAGTGCATGTCCTCAGCATCAGTGGTACCTTGGGAGCTTGTTCTTACAAAAGCATCTTTTCTCCCTGGAGAAACTATGGCAATTTCAAAATGTTATCTATGATACAAACTCTTTATTTGACTGGCATCTCTCTTTGAGGATTTCTACTGTCCTTTGATCACACTTTGGAACCTCAATCATGTTTTCCCAAAGGTAACTTGGACCTTTNTAGAACAGGGCTTCTTATTTGTTATGTTTTCAAACCCCTTTTGCCTGAGAAATTTCTATGTGATTTGGAGTATATAGGAATGTAAAACAGATATGCAAATCAAACATTTACTGATATCAAAACATACATTTATCTTAAAATAGGTTTTGTTATACATATAATTTCCCATTTGCTAAAGATGAAAGAAAATTTCCATACTAATGAGATAATGTGCTGAGTTTATTTTTACATAAAGAACTAAACTTGGCAGAATATTTGATACTGCAGGACACAGAGCATCTTCAATGTTTTACTGAGTTGATTGATATTAATTTTATAATCATCAATGCTGAGAACCACTGTTTTGAAAAAAAATACATCTTACAAAATGACAGAAATATGTTTAGGCCCATTTCATAAATTACTAGAATATCCATCCTAATCCCAAACCAAAATTCATTTAACAGTATTTTATGAAACTTAATTCAGCAATTCAGATAGCAGTATTGAAAATCAAGCATTCTGATACAACCCAATCCAAAACTGTGCAAATTTGGTACTTATATGCAGAAGAATGATGGTAGGTTTACTGGGTGGTTTTGTGTGTCAACTTGACACAAGCTAGAGTCATCAGAGGAAGGAGCCTCAGTTGAGGAAATGCCTCCTTGAGATCCAGCTCTAAGGCATTTTCTCATTTAGTGACCAATGTGGGAGGGCCCAACCCATGGTAGGTGGTGCCATCCTTAGGCTGCTGGTCCTGGGTTCTGTAAGAAGGTGAGCTGAGCAAGCCATGGGAAGCAAGTCAGTAAGCAGCATCCCTCCACGGCTTCTGCATCAACTCCTGCCTCTGGGATCCTGCCTTGTTTGAGTTCCTGTCCTGACTTCAGTGATGAACAGCAATGCTGAAGTGTAAGCCAAATAAAATAAACCCTTTCCTCCCCTACCTGCTTTCTGGTCATTGTGTTTCATCGCAGCAATAGAAACCCTAGCTAAGACAGTAGGGAAATATCAAAAGTTGTCTTCCTCCGGGCGGTGGTGGTACATGCCTTTAATTCCAGCACTCAGGAGGCAGAGGCAGGAAGATCTCTGAGAGTTAGAGGCCAGCCTGGTCTACAAAACAAGTTCCAATTACATAGAGAAACTTGAAGAAAGAAAAAAAGGATGTTTTCCATACTTAAACTATGGTGTTTCTGTAGGAAGAGAAATCTTTGAAAGTTCAGTAAAACAATAAAACTCATACAATTATCCTGCATCTGAGCTGAGGTGCTTCTGTCCATGTGTTTACATTGTTTAACATGAAGGCCTGCAGAAGACAAATTGTGCTGTGTGTTCAGAACCAAGTTTTAAGTGAAGTTGTGGAATACAACATAGAAACTCCAAGAACACTTTAAAGAAATTTTTAGTCTGAAATCATGTCAGCAAATCTAACCCTGTTTTTCCTATAACTTGCAGAGTTGAGAATAAGCCATTTCCCAGACATACTGGGACACAATTTGGGGAAAGCAAGAGGCAGATTTAAGCCTCTGGAAAACCTTAGAGAAAACAGACAGAAGCCTGGGTGCATCCTGACAAAGAGAGCAGAGATGTATGGGTGATGGAGAAGTCACTGCTGGTGCTTTGAATGGTTCTGACATATCGAAGGGCATGCTAACCACAAAGCGAGATCATTCCTGGAAAGTGACAGAATCACTGGGGAGAATGCACCTAAAGCTCTTGACCCACTAGCTGATTATGCAAACAGGCAGCCATGTTCAGCTGCCCCAAAGGTCAGAACCTGAATGTGCTTTACCACATTCAGGACAAACATGCAGTTAACAGTCCACAACAGGCTGACTCAGGGACTTTGTCAATAAGACAACTTCTGGGCAACTTTTGATTATAATAACATTAGCACAATAGATATGAAATTCCCATAAAGAGATAATTAAATAAGAAAAAAATTATTCTCTAAGCAGGTATTTAGGGTTCTTAAGTTAATCCCCATTTGTAGAATACTTAGAGTCTAAATTGAGATGTAAGTTAAGGCAGTCATGAGATTAACCTTGCACAGAAAATAATTCTATAAAATAAAGACAAAAGATTATCAATCAAAATATTAAGGTATGTTTTAAATGATTTATTTTTATTTTTCTTGCATTTCTAAACACCCTGAATTTTTTTTTTTTTTTCGAGACAGGGTTTCTCTGTGTAGCTTTGGCGGCGCCTTTCCTGGAACTCACTCGGTAGCCCAGGCTGGCCTGGAACTCACAGAGATCCGCCTGCCTCTGCCTCCCGAGTGCTGGGATTAAAGGCGTGCGCCACCACCGCCCGGCTAACACCCTGAATTTTTATGACAAGGATATNCCACTTACATAATGAAAAAGATACAAATGTTTTTAGTAGTGTGACAATACCGCATATAACAAACATTTTGTAGACAACAACCAAAAAAGCTATTCAAAATGACTAATTCTTTGAAAGTTTATTTGGGATTTATTGTAAGTTAGCATTCATTTGATAGAAAGAGAAATCAAAAGATCACATTGGCAACAATTTTCTTGAGCTCATTTAATTGCCTATTTGTGATGGAACTTTGATTACAGGGTCACAAATATACTTCCACTAAGGGTACAGATACACGGGGGTGGGGGATGTATAGTTCATTTTATAGTTATGTATTTGTATGTGGTGCAAAAAAAAAAAAACCCTTCAGATATTTCAATTTATTTTGATCTGACATACTTGAAAGGAATCATCAACATCTAAATTCTTGAGAAGGTGAATTGGCATCTTCATAAATACATGTACCCAAATTTGTAACCTAGCATGTTCGTGCCATGTGTGACACAGACTGTGTGACAAAGAGCTTTGTTTCTTCTGGGATTCCTGGTTGCTCCTCTTTCCAGCAGGTGCACTGCCATTTTTTACTGATGCTGAAGTTATTTGCAATGCTGCAACTTTCGGGATTGTCACTCATCTTCAGGTGACTTGGCTTTTCTTTCTCTTTCCTTCCACAGGAAGGAAGCCTCCTCCCACTATCCAGGCTCTTAGATTCCTGGCTCTTTTTCCTCAGAAGATGTTGTTCCATGGACATCCTATTATTCTGGGTTCCCTTTCACCATCTTCACTGATGCTCTTCTTCATGTGAAAAGCGAGCCATCACATAACCATAAACATGCTAGAAGAAGACACCAGCTTATGAAAATGAGAAGTGGCTTCTTACCTGTGACATGAAATCCACAAAGGAAACCCATCAGGAAAAAGACAAATTCAGAAAGAAATATTTCAAAGACTTTTAAAATTTAAAATCAAAAGTTAATCACAAATTAATGAAACTATTTTCAAGGTATATATGACAGTAAGGTATACACACACACACACACACACACACTCTCACACACACACACATGACAGTCACATTATATATTACATAACATAATCCATAATCAACAATTAAAAATAAATATGAAAGAAAAATAATAAAGCATGGCTAATGCCTTTGACATTTGTGTAAGAATAGCAATATGAGCACTTACAAATTATACAGGTTGAATTTTATTTGTTGATATATACTCATTATTTGACTGGCATTTTTCCATTGATTATAGCCAAAAGTGTAACTACATCTATTGACAGACTAGTAGTTCATTTTTATTTAAAGAAACTCTGGCAACAAACGAAGGGTTTTTCTCCCATCCCCTTCAATTCATGGTTTAGAAATTGACAAACCATGGACTTGCACGCCAAATGCAGTCCACCACCTGTTTCCACAAAGGAAGTATTATTGGCACTCTGCCATGACCACTTATTTGCATACTGTCTAAGGAGGCTTGTATGCTAGATGAAACTTAGAAGTAGTAAAGAAAGAGTATAGCCTGCAAAACCTGACATGTTTATTATCTAGTCCTTTACAGAAAGAGTTTGAAACATTCACTCAGAATATTCAGCTTACACAAAACGTATAAATATTTGATCAGTTTTCCAGGGTTACTCCCTTTTTGTTCCATAAACTTGTTTCTGTAAGGCAATAAGATTTTTAAGGATAGAAATCTCTTCACAGAAAGGAACTTTTAAAATATATTTTGTAGTCATATGACCTTGTTACAAATGTTGAATAAAACAACAGTAATCTTTGGGCTCATAAGGCTTTAAATCTATTTTCTTACAAGCAAAGCTAACAGACTTGAAATCAATAACCTCAAAACCATCCTCTGCTTTGAGGTACAGTCCTCCTAAGCTATGACTCACAGATCTTTAATACTATCTCATGATTGCTCAATTATGTAATTCCCAGTAAAACAGAGTTCCCATTAGGCAGATCCTTTCAAGCAGACCCTACTGCTGGTGATAATTTACAAGTGAAACTTCCTTTCCGGAGCACAGGCCCTCATTGTCTCCATCAAAACCACAGGCTGAAAGACTTGGTGGAGCCCTGCTGCAGAGGTCTGATAGGCTTCAACTGTGTTAGGGGAAGTGGTGTGCTCTCATCCCTGCAGGCGGAAAGGGGGCTCCTTTCATCTGGCGGTTTGTGAGATAAAAGAAAGAGAGGAAATTTCTTTGTAACAGAGCTAAGCAATTTCTCCTATTCTTTCTATATTTGGGTCTCTGGAACAGAACATTCTGAGGAGAGGAATCTTAAACANAGTGGGATTTGAGATGGCTCTTTCAACCAAGGAAACCTAGGATCAACCAAATCTCTCTAAAAGCACCCTTCCTTGAGCATATTTTGCACCTTCTTCCCATAGTCATACTACATGCTATTATGTATTATGTCACGCTACAGGAGGAACACAGGTCTTCCCNACAGATCAGGGTCTCTGTCAAATCTGAGACCTGGGGAAAAAGGTTGGACCATGTGCCTATAAGAGGAGGGACTTTGACCTCTCACTTGTTTTCTAAAATTGGCTAGAAGAATTAAAATATGCCAAGTCATTCAAAACATATGATGGGATGCAAACCTACTGTATCAGCCTAGTCCCATAGGACATCTTAGCCCAGGATAACTTTTTTATTGAGATAAGAATGGTTTTTATTTTCAATACTAACAAGTATATCAATTTATTTGTTGAGCTTACATGCAATACCAAATGGATAAAGAGACAAGTGAAATAACAGCTGATTTGATTCTCGAAAATCATATTCAGCATCACTATTTCATAGATAGGCAAACTAAGGTCAGGAAGCTTAATGGCCTTGCCAAATGCCCCAGGCAGTAACTGAGGTCCAGTGCTTAATATTAGACACTAGGCATATTAAGCATGAGGCATTTTCTTTCAGGTACTCAAACTCACACCTTTGTGAGCATAGAGTGGGCATAGAGGCCTATTGTATTAGTCAAGGTTCTCCAGAGTAACAGAACTTATAGAATGAATCTCTCTCAATACAGAAAGAGGATTTATTAGAATGACTTACAGGCTGCAGTCCAGCTAATTCAACAGCAACTAGCTGTGAGCAGAAAGTCGAAGAATCCAGTAGTTGCTCAGGCCACAAGACTGCATGTCTTAGCTGGTTTTCAGTAGATGCTGGAATGCCAGAGAAGGACTGGATGTGTTAGCAAGGCAAGGGCAAGNAGGCAAAGAGCAAAAGCTTCCTTCTTCATATCCTTATATAGGCTTCCAGAAGAAGGCAAGGCCCAGATTAAAGGTGTGTCTCCCTACCTCAAGATCCAGGTCAAAGATGTGTGTCTTCCTACCACAAAGGTCCAGACTAGAAGTGGATTCACCTACTTCAAACCAAGCAGGAAATCTCTCACAGGTGTGACCTCCATTTCCGGATTATAGTTCATTCCAGATGTAGTCAAGTTGACAGCCAATTATAATATCCACCACACCTATTTATATTAAATGGCATTAACAGTATTTAAGTTATCAACCAAGATGAACAAATTGGTAAAAGTGACCGATCTTTGCACTTTAACAAACACTTCTTTACAAGAACCTGTGCAGCCAGGTGTTGAGTTGAGAATTTGTGGACTCCTTCAAGGGCCAGGCTAGAAGGAGTCAGAGCACCGGTGATCCCATTGTCCCATCTCCCAGCATTCAGGGGGCTCACAGCACCTTATTAAAGTGCACAACTCAGTAAAGAATTATTAATAGGATGAGTGAGTTGGGAGTCCCCAAAAGATCTTTGAGGTGGGTTTGACATGGAAAGGTATTTCAGAGCTACAGACGAGAAGAGCAAGTGCCATTCAATTAGGGTCATCTCCACAGGAAGAGAGCAAAGCATGGTCATAGCAGGGGGTCCTCTTGCTTTGTCTTCAAGCGGTTTCACTGTCCTACAATTCAAACACCTAGGTTGTAATCCTTGCTTTGCCACGCTCAGGTGAGGTACTGAACCCCAGGGAACCTCAGTTTCTTCATCTTTCAAATGGCCGTAAAAGTAATTACTATGAGGGGTAATTGAGATAGTGCATCCAACAAACTTGGCAGAATGTTGGAAGGGTTCTGCCCGCTATATTAAAGTTTGTTTCAGGGAAAATTCTCTGAAAAATTTTACCAGCATAATTATATCGAAGCAGTCAGTTGTCGACCATGAAAACCCTTTCTCCACTAAATGGCATAGTGAGCCAAGGCAGAGTGAGCACCGCCAACGAAATGAGACATAGGATAGAGAACTCCGGTCCAGCTCTGAAGGCTGGAACTTACCGCTGCGGACACACACTTAGTGCCTGCAGCCAAGAGTCTGGAGCAGGCCCACTCGCAAGGGTACTGCAGTAACTCGGAACCNAAAGCAACTATCTATACACTTCCCCGTTCTCCCCGCAGTGAGGACGGTTAAAGCAGAACCTAGTGGCCGCGGATAAGAAGGCAGGCCACTGAGAACTGGTTGACACAAATCCAATCCCCACCCCTCTGCACTCCGCGGCTCCTACAGCCAGTGCCGTGCGCTGACAGGTCTAGACATCTCTCCCTGCGAGGAACTAGAGAGACTCGGGACAAGTCCAGGCGTCACCTCGCATCCTTGTGCAAGTGAGTGGAGCCAAGTCCTGCGACTGCCCGCCCAACCATGCACAGCTTGGGAAGAGGCAAGCCTGGGCAGCCCCACTTCTCTTGCTGCCACGAGCTCCCGGTGCCTCATTGCTCATCTCAGCCCTCAGCAAAGATTTAAGTTAGAAACTTTAGGGTTTCTTGCAGATTGAGGGCAGCAATGAACCCTAGCTGCTCCCTTTAAGAAAAGATCGTGACTGGGCTTGAAGAAATCAGACTCCCTCCAAAACACCAACAAAGGACTATATTTAGTTTGGAGCACTCCGCCTAAATTCCTTCTTTTCCCCCTCTCAGCTTCAGATCCACAGGCCCCGGCAGTGGGTGGAAGGGGGCGGGGAGCAGTGGAGAAGGAACAGCTGGGCCTCCGCCTCTCCACTCAATCTCTATAAATAACCAATCCCGAGCGGAGGCGACTTTCCAGCCAATGAAGCCGTCTAAAGTGACAAAACCTCGGCAGCAGCCAATGGGAAAACATTTGGGGGTGTGAGACTCGCATCCTGGGGCCAATGAGTTGGGAGTCTGGGAGAGGTAATTTGAGCTGGCGTGTGGGTGTGCGGTGCGAAACCTTCCTACTTGCTAGCCCCAAACCTGCTCCGCCGACTGAGCATGCCCTGACTAGGTGCGGGGGGCCGCACGCCTTCCGCGAGGGCGAATCCGCTAGCCGCGTTTTGGCTCCAGCCAAAGGGGAGGTTGGATGACCCTGCGAATCCTGCCCCGAAGGCTGCGGTGCCCCATTAATTCCCACCCCTAGCTCTTAGTCTGGGACCGGGGAAACTCGGGACAAGGTCTTCGCAGGGAAGCGACACGACAACACCAGGTCAAGTGGGGGCACGNTCCTCTGCTACCTTCCTTGGCCTGAAAATGCCCAGCAGGTGTGTGGTCCAGAGTAGCGCGCACCGGTCCGGGCTTGGGAGCTGGTGTCCAGCCGCCTTTAACAGCGCAAGGCGGCGAGGTCACAGCCAGTTGCTACCGGATGCGGCCCCGAGAGGCTCGCAGCGTCCTGAAAGGAGGTAGCTTCGCTCCGGAGCTTTCCACTTACCGGTGCAGCCAGGACTGCCCAGTTCCAAGATTCGCGCCGCCCCGCCCGGTCTCGTTTGGCCACACCCTCTCTCCACGCCTCCTCCCGACGCTGCGGAAAAGCTGGAGCGGAACTCGGGCGGGGCGCCGCAGGCGGCTCACTGGGCATGCTCGGCGGGGCGGGGAGGGTCGGCTGCGCGCGGCGAGTAGGAAGCCCTCGCCCAGCGGAGGCTGCGGGAGAGAGAGCGATGGGCCGCGGAGCTGGGCGCACGTTCCGCGGGGACACATGCCACGCGTGTCCCAGCCGGACGCGCAATTAGCATCCGCCTCTGCAGCCAGCCGCCACCGCCTCCCGGCCCTCTCGGGCTGCCGTGGAGAAGAGATCCAGCGGTTGCCTTGCTCCGGCTGCGCGCATTGTCCTCAGGGTCCTCTGCCAGGGCTGCTGCGGGGCCCGGGACCCTCGCCCCAGGGACGCGCCCCCGCTACCGGTCGGCCCGGCGCGGGGTTCCGCTAGCCGATCGGTGAGCCCGAGCTCCCGGGCTACTCTCGCCGGGGTTTTTCCTGAGGAACGGAGGAAGGGGAGAAGTCCACCCGCCCAGCCCAGCCTTCCCCAGCGCGCAGCCCCGACGGGGCCGCGGCAGGCGCGACTAGGGCGCCGACGGAGCCATGAGAGAGTACAAAGTGGTGGTGCTGGGCTCGGGCGGCGTGGGCAAGTCCGCGCTCACCGTGCAGTTCGTGACAGGTTCCTTCATCGAGAAGTACGACCCGACCATCGAGGACTTCTACCGCAAGGAGATTGAGGTGGATTCGTCGCCGTCGGTGCTGGAGATCCTGGACACCGCGGGCACCGAGCAGTTCGCATCCATGCGGGACCTGTACATCAAGAATGGCCAGGGTTTCATCCTCGTCTACAGCTTGGTCAACCAGCAGAGCTTCCAGGACATCAAGCCCATGCGGGACCAGATCATCCGCGTGAAGCGGTACGAGCGCGTCCCTATGATCCTGGTGGGCAACAAGGTGGACCTGGAGGGCGAGCGAGAGGTCTCATACGGCGAGGGCAAGGCCCTGGCCGAGGAGTGGAGCTGCCCCTTCATGGAGACATCCGCCAAAAACAAAGCCTCAGTGGATGAGCTGTTCGCAGAGATCGTTCGGCAGATGAACTACGCGGCACAGCCCAACGGCGACGAGGGCTGCTGCTCGGCCTGCGTGATCCTGTGAGGCGCCGGCTGCCGGCGCTGGCCACGCTCTGTGCACAAAGCCAAACACACCCGATTCTCTTAATGTGATTGTCTTCTTGCTTTGAGATTGGAGACGACTTTGTATTGGCCGGGATGTCCGAGGAACCTGGCTGACTTGCGTGGCCAGCATCTCCAGCCTTCAGCCGGGGTCCGAGGGGGTGTCGGTTCCTGACCATCCAAGACCCTGATGGAAAAGTGGCTCTTTACAGCGTGTACGGTCCTCATTGATTTCGGTTCATGCATAATTTTCCCATTTAAGTAGCCGTAAAGGCGCAGTATTGGCTGCTTGACACCGACTAGCAAAAGTTTCAAGCCTGAAAAAAGAAAATGGGGGTGGGGAGGTGGAGGAAGTGGAAGGGAAGAAGGAGCCAGTGGGGGAGGGTTCCCCCAAACAACTGTTCATAGTTCCAGGTTCTAAATACAAGGAAGGAGGTCTGAGAAAACCATATGAAGGAGCCAGAGGAGGGGAAGAAACTTGTTTTTCCAGGATTATTTGGAAATTAAGACCAGGGGTTCCTTTTCTGCCAGCTTGGAAGGGCAACCCAGGGACTGATTACGATTCTGAGGATGTCTATGCAAAGTTGGGTTCTTGTTACAGTGTATCCAATCTGAAGTATTGCACATGTGAACTGGGACTGTTAACACTGATTGATGCCAATGCAGTGTGGGGTGCCAGGAAGTGTCTGCTGATATTTGTGGGAAAAAAAAAATCTATTTTGATTACCTACTGTATCAAAGGGGAGTCTGGGGGAGAATGGTAGTATTTTTTTTTAATCAGCTGTGAAAAAATGTTAAAGATCTGCACATTTTTGTGTGTGCTATTGTGTGTGTGTATGTGTGTGTGTGTGTGTGTGTTTAAGTATAGCTTTTTTTTGTGGTTGGCAGTGACAGATTTTGCTGACTAGCTTTTAAAAATACAAAGACTTTGTAAATGTGATTCAGGGCCCCCAGCACCCCTGTGTCTGCAGAGTGCCTTCAAACTCAGCTGTTCCAGCCGGTGCCAACCTGTGAATTCCCACCATATCCCAGAATCTGCTGTTCTGCTGCCCCCAAAACCACTTAAAGTATCTTCCTGAGAGAGCCAGGACAAATGGGGCCTGTTAGTCCACGAATTGCTTCATTAATTTTAGNGTTTTTANTGTTAAGCCCATGTCTTGAGTTTTTTTCTTCATTTTGTTCAAATTTCAGGTTTTAGCTCCCTTTTCTGTTATATCAAAGTGTCTCTGTTATTTGTTACAGGGTGTCCTCCAGAAGCAAAGAGNGGAATTTTATTGTTATGTTGTACCAAGAGAATTCTAACAAATTGTAACTTTTAATTCCACTCACTTAGTCATTGTCTCTTCATTTTAAGACTTTTAATACAAATGTCATTTTTAAAGAAACCCCAAACTATTTGTGTTTTTGTGTTTCATATTCAGTGATTTACAGTATCCATGATAATGGTGTCAGGCAGAGGTGGACAGTGCCAGGTACATGATGCCTTCCAGAGTTTTTTCAGACTTTGAAGATAGAATGGTTTCAATGACAAATTGGATGACAGTGTTTCCAAGTTTTTTTTAAAAATGGAGAAAATTATCAAGACCTGAGAATCACAGGGTATGACCATACCATCTGACTCCCCAGAGGAGGAAGTGTATTGATTCTGTTCTGCTGACACACAGCAGTGAACTTCACTGTTGTAGCAAAAAGGAGAAGCCCACTGCTAAGACCCTCTTAGGTCTGGGAAAGTTACATCTATNCGGGAGAGTGGAGGGTACTTTCTATTTGTCTTGGTTTTGTTTTGTCTGTTTATGTCATGCCCCAAGTCAGAAGTGTTCTTAACTTTGTTCTCACACATGGTGTACCTACCAGTGTATGGAGTCAATTATTCTAGCCATTATTTCAACCTTTCCAAAGTTTTTATTTGGAACCAAATCATTAGATTGAAAACAAGATGAAAAACTATGTAAAGAGGATTCCCTTGCTCTCATTTGTTTGTGGATCATATGTGACCACAAGAGTTGTTTCTTTTAAAAAGTAGGAGGCAATGTGTGTTGTGTTGTTACTTTTTATTTGTATTTTCCTTGGGCTTCTCTAGTATAATAATCTTTACAGAATAAGAAAGTGTCTATAAGAGATTATACCATAGGTTCATGAGGCAAAGCTGAAGTCTCAAGAGTCTTAACCAAGGAATTTACTCCTTTGACAAAGCCAAAAGAGATCACAGGTTTCTTTAAAGTGATATCAATCTATCTTGCCTTAATTTCTTTTTGTCTCCATGCAGGTTGCATCTTACCATTCCAGTGGGGAGGGAGAATAGTTTTGCCTGTCCTGGCCTTTGTTTATTTCCCAACTCTGATCTCATTTCTCCATTAGTATCCAACACAATTATGTTTCTGAGTATAAAAAATTGAAACTGCTCAAAATAATGTTCTTACAAGAGTTCGTTCTTACATTTGAATAAATGTGGTTGCTTAAGTAGATTAAAGTGATGATGCACACTCTGAAGATGTGTCAAGCACTGTTGGAAGGGTTGTTGTTTTTTAATGTGTTTGGTGACCCTCTTTTGTCATTATTTGGAAGGCTTTGGATAAAAGCGTTGCCAAGTATATAGCTCATAAGAAATGTACTTACTCCTTACAGAAAATATTTGAAGGTGGACAGTGAAATAGATTGCTGGTGCATTAATCACCTCCACAGAGGGTTTTGTAGAGGTCATAAAAGGCAGGACAGGTTTTTTTAAAACATGTTTCTACTGAGTACTGTAAAATAAATGCTTTTGGATTGTAAAATTAAAGCTGCTGCAGGAAAACAGAGGTCTGAGTTGTTTGGCTTTCGCCTGTTATATTCATGGCAAAATAGAAATTTGGAGGGTNTTTTTAATTTTTTTAAGAAGAAACATTAAGTATGAAAGTTTATTTGGCTAGAAAGAACCTCATCTAGTATGGTGTGAAGAGATAAAAGCTTTTGTTTCAATGAGAAAGTTAGGCTGCTTCAACTGCTTGAGGAAGTGAGTCAGGGAGGGTGGAACTTGTGAGGTAATCACCTGTCAAAGTGGGGGAGATGTGNTTCCTGAGGGAGTAAAAACTGACTATTAAACTTGACCCCTGCTGGGTTTTTGGGTTTTTTGAAACAACTTTTCTTTTGGTCCTTGACAGCCAGCCCAGTTACCTGTCAATTCAAAGCATTATTTTTGATCATTTGTAAACGCCTCAAGAAAGCTAAAGATGTCATCTCAGATCTCCGGCTTTGATCTTCAGGTGAATGGTTTCCATCCTAACGGTTAAGATAGTTCATTGAGTCACATTGAGAAACCAGGCCTATTTGAAGTTAATCTTTAAATGCCAAAGGCTTCATACACCGTGAGTACTGCATATTTGCATTGGGGAGAATCCCAAATGCCTCCTTTACTTGAACTGCCTGGGTAGTTTTGTTATCACTCTACCTTCTGGATGATGGAAAGTGAGAGAAAGCTATACGGAGCAGGAGTTTGGAGAAGTAGATGTGAAATGCCGGTGCTGTATCTATCATAAAATATCCTGCTCTACAAATGTGAAGGGAACCAAGATTGAGTTTGGAGATAACCACTGTTAAAATGATGATGTTTGTCGATGCCTGCTTAATGGCAGAAAGCATGCAAATACAGATTTTCTGTAGGAAAAGTTACAGGTCTAAAAATCAGGAGTATNCTCTTCTTGATGGCGGTATTTTATTCAGACGACAAGAATGAATGCCTTTGCTTCACATGACACTGGTAAGAGAAGCATTTGATGTCTTAACAGCATTTTGGTGATTTGAGACAATGAGGGTCACCTATTCCCGAGATTCTCAAACTAAACTGCATGTGAAAATCACCTGCAGGTTAAAACAATGTATGTGTGTGTATATACTTATTATATATATTAATATATATATTTATATATATATATATAGCCGCTTCCTATTTTCTTTGGTGGATATGGATGGGGTAGATTCTCTTATTTCAGGTGACAGTGATGTTGCTGCCCCAGGGACTATAGTTTGGGAAGATTAAATACCAGCCCTAAATGCACATCACACTAGGGTCTACTTAGATATTCAGACACTGCCACTTAAGATGTGCACTCACATTTCAGAATGCTTTCATTTCTGCTGTGGTGATCAAATAGACTCCTCAGGAATTTACTGAAGAGGACATACACCATTGAGAAGGACTGTTANGCTGTTGTGTGTGGGTAGAACTTGGTCTAGCTTCACATAATTATCTGAACAATGCTGGCTGTGATCTTCAATGCTAAATCAGAAGCAGACTCCGAGAAAATTATTATATCAGAGTCAACATCCTATCCCTACTCCATGAAAAGAAAAACGCAAATAATACCTTTGACTAAAGGAGCACTGTAAAACATTTACCTCCTATTTACTTTGAAATCAAAAGGCAAGGGCTTTAGTTTTTCATGTTTCCAAGCAAGGACTCTGAAAATAAACTGAGAGAATTTCCAATATTCAGGTCACAGTACACACAGGTATGTGTCTTCTTAGCCTCCTCCGTGTTAATTCAGTCTGAAATCATAGTCTCCTCTCTGAGAAAATACACATTGCAAAACTGTCGTGTGTTGTTTTATTATGCATTTTTGTTTTGTTTTTTGATACAGGGTTTCTCTGTGTTAACAGTCCTGGCTTTGCAGACCAGGCTGGCCTTGAACTCACAGAGATNTGATTGCCTCTGCCTCCTGAGTGCTAGGATTAAGGCATGTGCTACCACTGCCTGGTTTGTGCATTTTAGTGCCCAAGGATGTTCCCAAAACCCTGTTTTAAAAATCTGTCTTCATTGACTTAAGAAAGAAAAAGAAGATTTGAAGTCCAATGGCAACCAGAGAAGTTGTTTTTTCACAATTGTCTTTTAGGTGGTGGAGAGAGTCATGTGAGATACTAGAAGAGTGAAGTTGGGTGAGGACAAGAGACCTGAGCAAATCTTGTTCACTTTTGTGTTCTGGACTTGGGTTGCTGGCTTGCTTTTGCCTCAGTAATAATTAGTAATCATCATCATCATAATAATAATAATAATAATGTTTTGATGAAAATATGTTTGCCCCACCCCCTTGTTGCTGTTATTTCCATTTTCATGCACATCATTCATTCTGGAAAGTTAGAAACTTTCTGAATAGAAGCTGAGAAATGACTGAAAAGTCGTAGGCTTTTGTCCTGTCTACTCGTGATAGATCCCCTGGGAGACTCTAGAATTATATTTTCTAGTCCAGTTACACAAAATAAAAGGTTATTTTAAAGTTTAATTCATCTACATGATAAAAGAACATTTTTGTATTTTGTTCCGAGCTTAAATGTCACTTCAAATAGTTGCAAACGTTTATTTGTGATGGTTTGATATCTGTAACAGTTGTAGAGGGCTTCATAAAATCTTGCTTGTGACAACAGAACAAAAAGCTAGAGATGTAATATTTTTATATTGGCCTTCATTTTATATTGCTTTGCATTACTGTTAATTCGGATCACTAATATTTGACTTTGTTGAACTGTTCAAAATCAGAGGTTATATTTATTTTAGAATGATATGCTTTTAAAGTATACTNTATTACAAAGATATTTACCTTGTCTAAGAAAATCCAAATTGTAGTTCATTCTAACAGGTTAATATTCATTAGAGAACTTTATTACTTTAAGGAAAGGAATAAATAGTAGGGTGATAAATGCTAAAGCCTTAATTAGTAAATAATTTGTCCTGCAAAGCAAAGATGGCTACCTCGTAGAGACAGAGAGGAAAAGACAAATGATCTTACTGCATTTGGAATTGTATTGATCTGTTCTGTAAATTAGAGGGAACAGCTTTTTGTACTTTTCTCATTCAGTGGACTAAACTTAATTTTTAAAGATGAATTATCTTATAAGATTATGTAAGGCTAAATTGTTTGGAGTTTAATACATGTGTGGTTCTTTTATTTGTGGTAACAGAAAAATTTCAAGGGCAGAATTTTTTTAATAGAAAAGAGAAAGATTATCGATGGCTTTGGAAATACAGGTACCCAACAAAAGGTATGAGATTGTTATTTGATTGTGAAGAATAGATTTGCAATGGAGTTGGTAAGCAGGGGTAAAATGAATTCATCTATACTCAACGAACATTTACTGAGTATGTAGTATTCACTACAATGTCAAGACCAATGCTTGCTGGGTACGTTTTTAATACTTCAACAAAAACAATTTTTGCTTCCCTTTTACCATCAGCTGTANAGTAACATCTGTCAACTAAGAAGGGTCTATGGAAAAGCACATCTGCATGTACTCGCAGTTAAAATGCTGCGTGTCCATGTGCTGGGCACATGGATGACAAATTTATAGAAGAGTGGACCTTTTTCTCAGAAGGACGAGTGGATAACATAAATAAAAATGGGTCCCTCGAAGCTTAAGCAATTGATAGCTTTTGTTTTATGTGATACTGTGTAATAAGACTATCCTCATTTTGTTTATTTATGTGGATATCTTTCCAACTTAATTTTTTTTTAGATGATTAGCTAAAACTGAGTACTTGGAAATAGGATAGTATTTTGCTTTTATGTGTTCATGTCAAAGGGAAGAGAGAAAATGCAAAATAAGATGAAACAAGAAAAGACAGTTTTATAGTCTCAAAGAAAGGCAGAGTCTTCTGGAATTCCTCATGTAAAGAAGATGTAGGCCAGGATGCTTCTTTTGAAAGAGAGAGTCCCATGAAAATGAGTGTGCACAGTTAGCTAACATTTTAAGTCTGCTGAGCTAATAGTTACTGTCCTNAGGATGCTAGTGCTGACTGGAGAAAGACAACCAGCTTAGNAAAAAAGGCTCTTGGGAAACAAGCNATAAGAGATTAAATAAAAGAAAATAGCACTTATCATATGACCATATGAATNGAAGTGTGNGGTTGTGATTATTATCCTGTTGTGGTTTCCAAAATGATTACAACTGACCACTTGTGTAAACTATCTGGGCAACTGAATGGTATACTTTTTAAATATGAAGTTACAGAAGTAGCTGGGTAAATCGAGAAGGAATATAATTATTTTTTTAAAAGAATTGNTATAGGACCATTCATAAAGTTCAGATTTATTATAGTTATATTAAAGATTCAATAAGGGCTTCAATATTTTTATGCTTTCTCACCATTACTAAAAAAGTTTTGAAACTGTAAGTCATAAACCCAGAATCTATCAATATTATTTATATAGTTAATGTCATATAGATCAGTGGTTCTCAACCTGTGGGTCATGACCCTTTGGGGGGGTCAAATGAATTTTCCACAGGGGTCATATCAGATATTTACACTGCTATTCATAACAGTAGCAAAATTACAGTTATGAAGTAGCAACAAAAATAATTTTATAGTTGCAGGTCACCTCGGTATAAGGAACTATATTAAAGGGTCGCAGCATTAAGAGGGTTGAGAAACACTGATAGAGATATCGACATCTACATTGTATGATGATATGCACAATGTAGATATATAATTAATATACATTAATACTAATATTTAAATATTCTCCTTAGACGCTAACATTTATTGAATTATATGCCATTCACAAAAAGAACTTCTATAGCAATCTGTACTGACTAAATTGTGTAAGNGTACATGTAAACATATTTTGTCGACTTTAACATACATTAATACTAAAATATGTTCTAGTTTTAAATTTTACATTGTTAGGTAGAATTATAAGATATTCAGGTTTTATTTAAGTATTATTCTTTTACACCGTAGGAAAATCTTGAGGTTGGAATTCTTCATTCTGCATTTAGTTAGATTTTAGGCATACTTCCTGAGTGGCCAGGTCCCTCCACTCAACCTGAGG